>WBNM01029027.1:89600-255841 GCA_013399055.1 Ramphastos sulfuratus | reverse complement strand
ATCCAGCCTAGACCTCCCCCAGCGCAATGAGGGACTGTGTCACCTGTTCTGCTGCTGGTTGCCTGAGAGAAGAGACCAACCCCACCTGGCTAAAACCTCCCTTCAGGTAGCTGTAGACAGCAATGAGGTCACCCTTGAGCTTCCTCTTTTCCAGACTGCACACCCCCAGCTCCCTCAGCCTCTCCTCACAGGGCTGTGCTCCAGGCCCCTCACTAGCTTCATTGCCCTTCTCTGGACATGTTCCAGTACCTCAACATCTCTCTTGAATTGAGGGGCCCAGAACTGGACACAGCACTCAAGGTGTGGCCTGAGCAGTGCTGAGCACAGGGGCAGAATAACCTCCCTTGTGCTGCTGGTCACACTGTTCCTGATCCAGGCCAGGATGCCATTGGCTCTCCTGCCCGTCTGGGCACACTGCTGTCTTTTTGTAGTAAAACTCTATGTGTTATATGTTCACTTAAGGTCTGAGATCCACCCACACATCTAAACAAGAGTGGACTCCAGACCTAAAATTAGAATTTATTTATATTTCATCTAATTCTGGTGTTTCTATACTCTTTCAGTATGGCAGGCTGTGCCTTCTGTGTTAGTTAAGGCATCTGAAATATTTTATTTTAATTGCTATGCAAACAGAAAGCTAAGGTAGAGTTTTAAAGACAAGTCCAAAAAGGAGAAATTAATTTTTTTGAAGATGTAACTTACCTATCTGGTCCTTCAATATCATCCACAACCCAGATGACAATTTCTGAGACTTTGCCTCTCTGGAGATTAGGTATTTCATAATCTGCAAAAAAACTGATCCAAGAAACAAATTTTTAGAACTATAAAGAACATAAAAAAAATAAAGAACTTTTTTTCCCCCCCCTTTGCATTAGTAAAGGCTTTGATCTTGCTGTAGGATATGGGCTTGCTCAATTTTATATTTATCTTCTGATTACAATTAGACTCAACACACAGTAAAAAAAAATAAATCTGATTCACATTCTGAATGTCCTCAAAGGTCAAAGGCATTTAATGAGAAGCCTTGTTTTCATATTCTCCATCTTACTGGAGATCAGCTGAAAAAAAAAATCACAACATAAGAGATTAACCAGAATGAAGAGAACTTTAAAAAATACAAAAACAAAGCACAAAGCATTTGATAATGAAAAAAAGGGCACTCTTGTGGTTATTGCTTTTAGACACATTACAATTTTGTTTTAAATAAAATAACAGCCATAAGGCAAACACATTTTTAGGTATAAAACATGAAGTATTTGTCTAGGATATATAAGACCCCAAAGGAGAACCTTCTAGGCACGTCCATCTTTAGTCTAGGGAATCTTCCACTTTATTGCTTTGTGTAAATTGACTTTTATAGGTATTTAAATAACAGTTAAACCAAGATAATAAAATGGTAACTAAATCATAGAATCATATAATGGTTTGGATTGGGAGAGACCTCAAAGATCATCTAGTTCCAACTCTCCTGCTACAGCAGGGGACACTTCCCACTCAACCAGGTTGCTCAAAGCCCCATTCAACATGGCCTTGAACATTTCCAAGGAGGGGGCATTCATAGCTTCTCTGGGTAACCTTTTCCAGTATCTCACTGTTCTCACAGTAAAGAATTTCTTTCTCATACTTAATCTAAAGATGTCAAATCCAAATCTCTGCAAACAATTTTTTGGTGAGATGCAGGCATTCCACAGCCACAGATTTCTAACTGTTTCAGTACAATGTACCATAACAATTGCCAATTTTTCAATTGCTCTTTTTCTTTCCTTTTTTTTTCTTTTTTTTTTCTTTTTTTTTTTCTTTTTTTTTTCTTTTCCCCCCTTTGATTATAAGGTTTGTGTCTGCACTAAATGCTTGGTTCAAGCCTGAGGATAAGTGTATGATCTACTTTGCCTATCACAGGTCTCTTTGAATGTCTACATCTGGGCCGCAGCACTTCTTAGCCACTTTGTTGGAAGTAGATGGTATTTAAGGTCTCTTCCAATCCAGACCATTCTGTGATTCTTCATTGGTTGAAAGCTCTGCACAGAGATTGATCTTTTGGGGGACAGAGGTAAGTAAGTTGTAGGTGGTTTGGAACAGATGGTTCTTGTTTCTCTCCTATCCAGAGATAAAATTAACTTTTCAGTGACCATTTTTAGTCCTTAGGAAGCACACAGCAGGAGGACCTGTGCTATGGGTTTTAAAAAGATTTTTTTTTTATCTGCCATGGACAGGACAGTTTCTGAGGTAAGGAAAGATGTATTTTTCATCAAAGGTAGGGAGTTACTACAGCCACACATTCAGTAAAAGTTCTGAAGGGTGTACTTTTACAGTAAATTTGAAATTTTTATGTAAAGCAAGGCAAATACATCTGTTCTTAATATATGAGGGAATAAGGAGAAGAGGAAGGTAATCCTTGCTATTATCCTTTTCAACAAGCTTTCTTAAACCATAATAGATCTCAAATTACCTCTTCTCTTGGCTGTGGAGTAATAGCAGAACAAAGTACTTTCTCTACAGAAATTACCAAGTTTGCTCCTAGGCCTGACAGAAGCTACACTCCTTGTAACAAGATTCTCTCCTTGGAGATGTCCCTGAATAGAAATGTTGTGAGGCTCACCTTTTTGAAGACATACACATCTTGCCACAGTATGCTGGCTGACTTGAGAGATGCTTTCAAAGAGCATTTATCCTGCTTGCCACAGCAGTTCATAAAATGCCAAAGTCGAAAGGATTCTTTCCATCCATTTCCTGTTAATTCCTATAGCTGAGCACAATTAACAGCTGTCCCCCACAACTCAGCAGAGTTTGATGCAGGCTCTTTCAGCTACATTTCCCATGCTTTGTGAAGCAGAAGACCCTAGCTAGCTGGACCTTTTTTCTTGCAAGTATTGGACCTTGTACAGATAAGTAAGTCAGTTTTCTTACCCTGGGACTGGATAAGCTCCTCCATCAGCAGAACCATTCAACAAGACATGTATCACTCCAGAACTGTGCTGTGCATACTGCAATACAGAACAGTAATTTTTATTTTTTTTCAGAACTTACAGATTTTTCATATGACTTGCTATTGTAATTCAAACAGCAATGACAAAAGAAAGAATTTTACAAAGAGTAATATCAGAATTGTGAAAATGATACCAAACTAGCCCTCCAGCATGTCACTGCAGTAAGAGGACAAGAACTAAATAGCTAAGGCATCAATTCAATGCATTTTCTCAAAGTATTTTCTAAGGCTTCTAAATAGCTTCTTCAGTACAGGAAGAAAGCATTTTGGCACTCTGTGTTGGGTTTGATCTGTGAATAAAAGGGCTTACACCAAGGCTGTGAAATGTTACTTAAGACCTGTATTCAATAGAGAACTAAAGTGCTTATTGTGCTTAGTACATGCTTAATGAATATTAACAAAGCTAACACAGAATTTGAACACATTATCTAGCTTAGGTGAAAGTTAGGTTCCTCTTGCTAAAACACTGTACTCAGTCTCAACCAGTGTATTTTTATCAGAGCAAATAATCTAGCACAGTTGTAGATTTTACTCTGGTTTGATCTGGTGGTGTTTTCCTGAACCATCCAGGACACACTCACTAATGTACCATGTCAACAGTAATATATTATTTACAGTGATTGAGGCCATCCTCCAGAAAGACTCCACTGGGTTGTTTTCACATTCCTCTGTAGTAGGGCAAGATTCATAGTCCAGTCCTGTAGGAAGGCACAGGATGTGGGCTATTAGTGATGAGAATGGCTGTAAAATGTGACATTAGAAAGCAAATATATATATATTTGTACATTACTCACTGAATATACAAGATGGTTTGACAAAACACTGAAAGCTGACATAATTTTTCTATCATTTTGCATCCTTTGCTGTTTACATAAACAGTGACAGCCCCTTCCACCCCCTAACATTCTGAGATTCTATGAATTCAATAATTTGGCTGAAATGGCTCTCTGTGATGCAGGGAGCTCCATGTTCACTGCATGTAAAGGTCCTTAAAGGTCTTTTCCAACCTAAATGATTCTATGACTGACAAGAAGGTTTATCTCTTGTGCAGCACTGTGTAAGTTTCACTGTGAGGGCCACAAAGATGATCAGAGGGCTGGAGCAGCTCTCCTATGAGGACAGACTGAGAGAGTTGGGGTTCTGCAGCCTGGAGAAGAGAAGGCTTCGAGGAGACCTTAGAGTAGCCTTCCAGTATCTGAAGGGGGCCTACAGGAAGGCTGGGGAGAGACTATTGACAAGGGCTTGCAATGACAGGACTAGGGGCAATGGGTTTAAACTGGCAGAGGGAAGATTTAGACTGGATGTTAGGAGGAAGTTCTCTCCAGTGAGGGTGGTGAGGCACTGGCACAGGTTGCCCACAGAGGTTATGGCTGCTTCCTCCCTGGAGGTGTTCAAGGCCAGGTTGGACAAGGCCTTGAGTAACCTGTTCTAGTGGGAGGTGTCCCTGCCTATGGCAGGGGCTTGGAACTAGATGATCCTTGAGGTCCCTTCCAACCTTACCATTCTATGATTCTATGACTGCAATGTTAATATTCCTGCAATGTTAATATTCACACAAAACAGGAAAGTCAGTGAGACAATGAAGCTATTACTGATTTTTCATGGGGTAAGGGGAAGATGAGCTTCTCCAGAACACAACAGTTGGTCTCCATAATGGCTTTACATACAGATGTTTAATCTAGCACTCATCATCTTACCAGTGCTGTTTGCCTGCCCACACCAGTTCAGAAAATCTGTCACATAGCCAAAGAGAGTATCGGCCAGAGACATGTAGCGGTGGCCTCTGTCAGCAAAGCTATTGACTAGCAGGCGATTGTTTTCCCAGAAGAGAGACTATATAATGAAAAAATCAACACAACAAAAAACAGAGAAAATAAACCATCACTTGGGTGTGGACACAATAAGATTATGGGGTGTTGAAAACAGGTATTTAATTGGAAATATCAGCTATCTGATCAACCCAGACCCCAAGGGGGATGAAAAGCTCAACATGAGACTGCAGTGTGCGCATGCAGCCCAGACAGCCAACCGAGTCCTGGGCTGCATCAAGAGCAGTGTGGGCAGCAGGGCAAGGGAGGTGATTCTGCCCTTTACTCTGCTCTCATCAGACCCCACCTGGAGTACTGTGTGCAGTTCTGGAGCCCCCAGCACAGGAAGGACATGGAAGTGTTGGAGTGGGTCCAGAGGAGGCCATGAAGATGCTCAGAGGGCTGCAGCAGCTCTGCTCTGAGGACAGGCTGAGAGAGTTAGTGTTAGCTTTGCCTTCCTCAGCAGAGAGATTTAGGAAGAGCGAAAAAAAATANCTAGTGGGAGGTGTCCCTGCCTATGGCAGGGGCTTGGAACTAGATGATCCTTGAGGTCCCTTCCAACCTTACCATTCTATGATTCTATGACTGCAATGTTAATATTCCTGCAATGTTAATATTCACACAAAACAGGAAAGTCAGTGAGACAATGAAGCTATTACTGATTTTTCATGGGGTAAGGGGAAGATGAGCTTCTCCAGAACACAACAGTTGGTCTCCATAATGGCTTTACATACAGATGTTTAATCTAGCACTCATCATCTTACCAGTGCTGTTTGCCTGCCCACACCAGTTCAGAAAATCTGTCACATAGCCAAAGAGAGTATCGGCCAGAGACATGTAGCGGTGGCCTCTGTCAGCAAAGCTATTGACTAGCAGGCGATTGTTTTCCCAGAAGAGAGACTATATAATGAAAAAATCAACACAACAAAAAACAGAGAAAATAAACCATCACTTGGGTGTGGACACAATAAGATTATGGGGTGTTGAAAACAGGTATTTAATTGGAAATATCAGCTATCTGATCAACCCAGACCCCAAGGGGGATGAAAAGCTCAACATGAGACTGCAGTGTGCGCATGCAGCCCAGACAGCCAACCGAGTCCTGGGCTGCATCAAGAGCAGTGTGGGCAGCAGGGCAAGGGAGGTGATTCTGCCCTTTACTCTGCTCTCATCAGACCCCACCTGGAGTACTGTGTGCAGTTCTGGAGCCCCCAGCACAGGAAGGACATGGAAGTGTTGGAGTGGGTCCAGAGGAGGCCATGAAGATGCTCAGAGGGCTGCAGCAGCTCTGCTCTGAGGACAGGCTGAGAGAGTTAGTGTTAGCTTTGCCTTCCTCAGCAGAGAGATTTAGGAAGAGCGAAAAAAAATAAACCCAACAGCTATTTATAAGCCATATGTATCCCACCAGAATTCTCTCACACTGCTGTGTTAAGTTATGGTGTGAAAAAGTGGTATGTCTAGTTATTATTTCCGTGTTTGCAAAGCTCTTTAATGAATTAAGCAAGGCTGACAGGAGTATTTGTTTAGCTTGTGTCATTTAGAGACAAGGAATAACTGTGCTAGAGAAAAAACTGCTTTAAAGCACAACCTTTTAGGTGAGGCCAAAGCACACACTGTGCTGTGACACGAAGGCACGAAGAGCTGTGTTTCTTGCATGTTCACAGCTCTCTACAACTGCCAGCACATCAAATCCTTACTGTTTTCCAGCACATAGCAGCATCCTATCTCATTTCTGGTTATGTTTGTTCAACATGTCAATGTTTAACATAATTGCCCTGAGACTTGGCTGTGAGGAGTGGAACCAAAACACGGTAGCAGGCACACTCTTTGCAAACGACTAACTTGAGGGAGAGTAGAAGTGTAAAGTTCAAGGACTATGGAGCAAAACTAGAAGTGGGTAGATTCAGATTGGATGTTAGGAAGAAGTTCTTCACCATAAGGGTGGCCAGAGACTGGAGCAGGTTGCCCAGGGAGGTAGCAGAAGCCCCATTTCTTCAAGTTTTTAAGGCCAGACTGGATGGGGCTCTGAGCAACCTGATCTAGTGTGAGGTGTCCCTCCCCATGGCACAGGAGTTGGAGCTAGATGATCCTTGGGGTCCCTTCCAGCCCTGACAGTTCTATGATTCTGTAATTCTGTGATTCTATGATTCTATGACTATGACAGATCTCCCAGCACAACAAGAAAAACAGGGGATTTTTGTAGAAAATAGAGAAGATGCTGAGAAGTTACTGCATAAAATAAATGGGGCCAAACCCAGTTAAAAATGCCATCAAGCCTGAGCCTAGTTTGTTAACTATAGAAAAGTCAAAAACAACGAATCATGAATCAGCCACTGAATGACTCTTGGTCAGTTTTGAACCGTGTCATGGAAAATCTGCTGGATGTCACAGGAGTGTTAGTGTAACATTAATAACCATCAATTACCTTGTTAGGTGGAATTGTGTGGAATGACAGATTGATAAATAATTCATAGTCCTTAGGTAGAACACTGCAAGGATCCTTGCCGATAAATGCATTTTTAAATGCTTCCCATATCTCTAAACAATTCTTCTCACTGTAATCATTGAAACAAACAAATAACAGAATCATTTTTTTTTCAAAGCAGAGCAAGAAATTAATCTATTCCAAACTTCTTCAAATTCCCAAACTAAAACCCCTACAAGGGTAAGATAGAAAACTGAAGTCAGGGTGGTAGAAAACTTGTTACTAAGGAATAATATACAGATCTTGTCTTTTCCTGGCTCCTCACAGCAGCAGATTAGGGAAGAAGTAGCAATGAAAAGGTTAAGATTTACAGTGTGGAACTAGAAATACACAGCAAGTCAACACAAATCTTAGAAGCAGAGTATACACAGAAAGCTTGCTATCCAGCATTGCAGAAATACTAAAGAAAACAGCTTTCTTTGACATTTTCCAGATTAAAAAAGCTATTTCAATTAAAGTGTAGCCAAATATCTAAAGCTCCTGGAACATAAAAGTACTCTTAAAATGTCATATTCCAGTTCAGGAGGAGTTACCTAAAAGTTCTGATGGTAGAAAAATGGTTTTGATTAAAACGTGGCTTCTGTGTATATAAACCCTGGGAATCACACACGTTTACCTTGCTGGAGTGAGTACAGTGACTATGTGGCACACATATTCTCACTGTGCAGTGGCTACAAGAATAATGTTAGGATTCAGCATCTAAACTGCTGTGAAGGAAGGCTTGAAATAGAAGGCTAGGCTGTGCACTTTGACAATTCCCTTCTGCCAACTCTGCCTTGCGGAACATAAGCTCCTGTGGAAGGCCAGACCAGGCCATCTAGGGACTGAAGTGTCTTATCTTCTCTGGATTTGCAGGATCTCATCTGTCACAGCTCTGAGCCTGCCTGGAGTAATTAAAAAGAGAATTGCTACTTTCACCATTTTGCCACAGCACCTTCCCCATGCAACACTGTGACAGTTACAGAACAATGTATTTTATACCCCTACAGCATTCCTAACATGGACTGCTGCAATTGCAAAGCTGTAGCTTGAACAGTAGTCCTGATAACTAAACCAAATTTAGCTGTTAAGAGTGTTTTGCTCATTTAATGCCATTCATAGACAGGGGGTTCCTTCTGCTTGTGACATTCTTTAAAGAACTGCTTTGTGCTGAATGCTGCAAACACTTCAAAGGATGTCTTGTGAAAAGCTATGCAGTTCCCATGTGGGAAACAGACCACTCTTACAGTAAGCTCTTACAGTAAGCTCTGGTTATGCTTCCAGCAACTACATAAAGATCCTCAGTACAAGGTATGCAAATACAGGATCTTGACCTGAAAAATCTTCAGTGATGCAATTCAACCCTTGATCAGTAGCTCCAGTGTTTACATAGCCCTACTTGATAAAAGGATTTGCACCTGATTTCTGATTTCAAGCTGCTCAGCTTCAGCTTCTGCCAACTGTACAGACTTCTGTCTCATTCTGCTAAAGAGCCGTCTGATGTAAGCACTTATTCATGCTAGTACTTGTAAATTAAGATCAACTGAACTCTTAACATCTTTCATGACAGTTGAATTCAGCAATAATTTTCTGGTTAACTCACATATTGCGTTTTTTTTCTTCATGTCTTCTCATCCAGGTTTGAACAGCTTGCAAATTGAAAGGATTATCCTGCTCTGTTACTCAAAATTTCTAATCTGGCAAAAATACTTTTTGAAGCTACAGGGTGTGGATGGACTGTAGGTCAGAACAAGTCCTTCCAATCTTAGTAGGCACTAATAAGTCATAACAGATTTATTTCAGACACTTAAAGAGAAGAATTCCTTTCAAAACTTCCATTATATACTACAAATAAAGAAATACAGGGGAAATGTACTACAGGAACATTTGTGTTACACAGCATATTCCTAGCAGAAAAATTTAAATATGATTTGCATTCATTCTCATTTCTACATTTTGTAAAGTGCCTCTTTTACCTGACATTTTGGATGTTTTGTTTTAATGTAAGGGAAAGTTGTTTCTTGTTTCTATAAACACCTTTCTGTTGTAATTACATTGCAGTGTAAAGACATGCTTTGCTAGCTTTTTCTCTCTAAGCAAAGTAGTTTAAAAAATTTATCCTATTTGCACATAAATTCAGAAGCAAAATCAATCCAGGTGGCTATGTCTCTGCAAAAGCTAGCCTGGGGGCAATTATGAAACAGCCAGTGAAGTGAACAGAAAGTGTTATAAATAATTAGAATATCTGCTTTGCACCTGAACAATATGAAACTTCCATTTTGTTTAGATTACATGATTTGCTTATAGACCTAAGGGAAACAAACACATAATATTAAATTAATTCTATGAAACACATAACATGAAATTAATTGTGCAGCTCTTCTGTTTATAATGCAATTTTTTGCCTTAATTCAGGCAAGCAGTCCTAACATCCAGCCTGGTGTCATGCTATTCTGAGCAAGAATACTTTGATGAATATGTTCAGACTTTTCAATTTTAAAATTACATTGTGAAAATGTCATAGGAAGTTGTTAGACCTCAAAACTGTCATAAATATGAGACACTTAGAAACACTTCCAAAAATACTGTAGTTACATTTTTAAAGGCTTAGCTAACATTTCCACAGTAACAATCCTTCATGTTGCTCATTTCAGTGTCCTGCATTATTAGTCATGCCCTGCTGCAGATAGAAATGAGTGACATGTTAACTCCAACAGCAACTCTACATTTCTAAAGCCTACTACAAGACAGAATTCATAATTCATATACCTACACAAATGTTAACTGACTTACGCTTTTGTAGTTAAAAATTACATATTATATTGTAGGTGTACAGGTGTAGAAATCTGTAGTTAAAAGTTTCCTAATATCTTCAACTGTGATGTATTTATAAATTTGCCAAATTTCAATTGTTTAGCTGAAATTTTATTGCCAATGGTACTGGCATTAGGATGACTTTTTTCTTTCATGGGGAACCTTGAACCAAACCACTTCTGTTAAGAATGTTATTAGGAAGAAACACATTGTTTTGCCTTTGTTAAAAGCTATGATGCAGTTTTCAGTGCTGTGTCTTCCTCTTTTTTTTCGGCAGGAACTGAAAATGGAAGGGAGGGGAGGGGAGGGAGGACAGTGATATCTGCTGGTATTATGGAACATAATCTAACCCTGCTTAAGACCACAATTCAATGTTACAGGAACCCACCCAGGCCCCCTCTGAAAATACTGCTTCAAGCTACCAGGAAAAATTTCAGTGGCACAATAAAGGAGTGAAGTCCAGAAGACTGCCCTTCTCAGTTTTGGGTTTTTTTTTTCCATTTTACTAAAGCCTAAACAATGTAAGCAAGATAGAAAATGTCATTTTAGCAAAGTGTGTGACTTTTCTCCACTTCTGTGGAGCTCATAGGTAATTACATTTTAGCAGTTGATTGCTACTTGATTTTTCAGGAGGATGAGCTAAACAGTCTATTTCAGCAGCACAGGATAGCTTTAAGTGTAGTGTTTTCCTTCTTACACGACCTGATATACAGAGCATGCAAAGGTAAAGATGGGCTTCCAGGAGCACATTCAGATTGGGTACTTCACAAATACTCCCGCAACCATTTCTGTGTGGTGTTCTCCCCAAAGATCACCGTGGCCCTAGTGGAGGCAAAACATTAACTAAAAAGTTGGACGATTAAAATTTTTGCCTTAATTAGACTATTTTTATTAATATGGCATTCATTTAAGTTCAGTTTTTTTCTTTCCAGGCAGCTACAAGTGTATTAGCTTCAATAGGATCACTTTCGTGGCTAGAAGCAAAACATAAAGCTTCTGATTAACAAACATTTTGCACAGGACATAAAAAACAAAACAAACCAAGACAAACCAAACAAATCCAGAAACAATCAAAACTTACCCAACAGCAGGATTCACAATTCTAATGTAGTCATAGCATCTTCCAACAACAATGCTTTCCAGATTTAGTGTTGTACCTTCACCTTTCCATTTCTTTCCCTGCACTTCTGAGAAGCTGCTCATAAACAGAACAAAGACAAATAAGAGAGACACAAAAAGGTTCTTCATCATGAATTCTTGACAACTCATGTCCTTAAAAAAAAAAAAAAAAAAAGCAAAACAAAACCAAGCCCAAAAAAGAAGAGAGTTAAGCGATACAATTTAAATGGAAACCTGGAGGCTTAATGTTTAATGTTTTCACCACTTGCTATAGCTCTGTACACAAAAAAGACGAAGTTAGAAGGAAACAGAACTTTGCTGAGCAGTGTAATCTGAGGGTTTCCTGGAACGCTTGCAGCAGAGGGACACATCACTTCCTCAAGGCTCAGTCTTTTCCCACTTCAGAAAAACGAGACTTTTAGGGTCACTGCATTGCCACCTGGTGAAAACTGGGAAGAATTACAATGTATGTGTTGCATTTAAAAACACCCTTATCACCTCAGGATGCCTTCGGTCTGCTTAGTGCTCACTGCCATGCTACACCTGCCTAAAACATCTCAAGTGCTTACAAGCAACATTTTAAATCAGCTTCTATTCCTTTTAAACGGGATATACTTTTGGCACATATTTCGCTAATGGCTGGAAAAATCCTGATTATATGTATCAAGGACAAAACAAAGCAAAGCAAAACAAAGTACAACAAAATGAAACAAAACGAAACCCAAAATAAACAAAAAACTAAACCAAACCAAATAAAAAAAAAAAACCAACCAGCCAAAAAACAACCCAAACTCCCTCACCAGACAAAGAAAAAACCCCAACCCAAACCTGAAAACAAACATGGAAATATGCAGGCAAAGAGATGACTGCATAACTACTCAGAGTCTCAGGTGATCTTGTGTCATACATAGGGGTAATGTCAGTCAACTCTTTTACCACCTCTCCCGTGGATGCTGACAGCAACATTTTGGTACAATGAAAATCATTTTGAAGTCTCCTTCATGAACGAAACTGCCTTGCAGGTGGGAATCAATCATAATGAGAACCAAAAGGATTAAGACATACTTCTTGTACACTGAAGAAATCTCTTTGACTTCTGTTTATTCTCCCTCCAGCTTCTTTTTTCTGACTACTTTGCTAGATCATCAAATGGCATTGATTAATCCAGGCTTCAGTGGAAATGTTCTGTGGTATACACTGCTTGCAAGTACAACCACACTACCTTTTTCCCTTTACAAAAAAATATCTTTTCAACCTTAGAGTAATTTGTCTGTGGACTCAAGTTTCTGAGGTACATGATGGTTCTTTTCTTTCTGTTAAACAGTCTCCATGCCTCAGTGAAAACAGACATCTTTATTATTTATGTACTTAGAGTGTCATGATTACATTGATGCACTGGTACTCAGCTGATGGATTTTGCTGAAGGCAAAGTCTTGCTAATTATCAAGTGAACTGCTGATAGATTTCTCCTGTAAATGTGACAGAAAAGCAACCAGTTGGTTTGTTACCTCCAGCAGAGCCTTCAGGAAAGCCAGATTTACACAGAAATGGATGTGCAATGTTGTGCTTGATACGGTGAAGACACAAAAAAATGCTGTACTTCATTTCTTTCTCTGATGCTTTTTCACTCTATTCCTCTTCCTAACCTCTCTGAAGCATGGCCATGCTGATAGGTATCAGCATGTTAATCAGATGTTTCCAAGTCACTCCTCTGGGTTCAGGATTAGAGTGCAATAATCCATGAAGTCAATGAATGTTATTTTTATTATCAACTTCATTGCCGCCAAAGTTTGCTCTGTCATCTCAGGACTAACACAAACCTGAGGCATCACTGACAGGATCTTCTATATGGAACAGGGCAGAAATTGTCACAAATTTTTGCATCAAGACTAAAACTTTTGCTAAGATGTACACTAGAAGTTAAAAAGACATAAAGATGGGTACTGAGTTTTGGAATGACTTTTCTCCAAGGATACACCAGGTTAGGACTCATCAACTTCCAGAAAAAGTGGGTGCTGCTTGGTGATGTTCTCAAAAAAAAAAAAAGGAATCACCTGTCATAACATCCCAGAGGGAATGGAAATCAGTTCAACAGCTGCTGGGACCTCCATCTCATTCCCCCATTCCCCTGTTGAGCTGCCTTTCCTCAACAGTCACTTCTAGAAACACATCATAGGGCCGGAAGAGCCTCTGATCTGACTCAGCACAGCCATTTCAGTCTGTGTTCTAAGTTTTGATTTAAATACTTCACATGATGGCTAAACTCCTCCAGGGAAACTGTTCCAATGGTTGCAGAGCCTTGAAAGGCAACCCTTAGCTCTGGCCTGAACTTGTCTACCTTTTAATTTCCAGTCACAGGATCTCATGATGTTTATCTGTTACATTAATGAAGAATCTGTCCTCAGGCGTTTTCTCTTTTCTTGTATAAAATGACCAAGTCTCCCCTTAAGCTTGTTCGTAAAAAATTCAATATTTTAATCCCATTATCAGGCACTTTATTTTGTAGCACTGTATGCCATTGCACAAACTAGCTGTCCATTTTGCCTCTCAAGCTCTGGCAACTTATGCTGACTGCAGATCACTGCCTCTCACTCTCTCTCCTAGGAGAGGTTATTGCCTATGAAGCAGAATTGGCAAAACTGGCAGCATACCTGCTTTAGAGATATTCTAGTTCACAAATTAAATATTAACTCAAATGACCATGAAATTCAGCATATGTTTATACTCTGAAGCTCTGGAAGATGAGAAACAGACATGTCTCTTGTCATTTCTACCAGATGGGAGTGGTAACTTCAGAAGGAAGGTCTAACAGGTGGGAAAACTAATCCTGTTGTTATTCAGGCATGAATTGCTAGCAGAATAACTTGTTCTGTGTGACTTCATGTTTTAGGCCTGGAAATAGGACTTTGGAACTGCTCACATTAACAAGCTTCCCTATAAGGAACAAAATTCACCAAACATTGTTTCTTGAGGGTTTGCATCTTTGGTGCATAATTCTACTTACAGCAGTAACCCCAGCTCTTAACTGCTCCCTTGTGAGCTGTGATGCACTCTCTTTGCAAGAGATGCACAAGCCCAAAGCCAGAGCTGTACTTACTAGTCAAGCAGAAAATACAACCATGTGCTGGCTGGACAGCTGCACAACACCTGTGTTTGCCCTTTTTCTTCTCTCACGTGTGAATGCCTTCTATACTTTTTTTTCCCCTCCCCACATTGTCAGACAAATTTAACCTTCCAAGCTTTGTACATGTTTGCAAATATGATTAAGTAGGTCAGCATGTTCAGAAATCCTTGGAGGTGGAAAAGATGAGAAGGAAACGCCCAATGCTGCATTGCTTAAGCCTCATTTCCTCAGATAAAGAGATAAAAAGATTATTGTGCACAGCATGAGCTAGCTAACCCTCATCACAGGATTTCTCAGTCTCAATTCACTATCTACTACTTTTATCTGCAATAATTTTCTATTTTATTCCCAAACTGACAAACACTTGACTAAAAATGCCTTTGCTCAAAATACTTCAACCAGCTTACAACAAATTACTTACACCTATAAACTAGCTACCTCTGTCAATACCTGCAACATCAGTTTTGTACTGTAGTTCTTAGTCAGAAAAGTCTACTGCATTTGTTTGACATCACTTGAGAGGTTTACTACACATTGCCACGCAGCTTGACAGCTTTACTACACATTGCTACTGGGCCAGGAGTTACACTTTTGTCAAACTCATGTGGAAGCTCATTTCTGGTGTGTTCCTACTTCTTTTTCAAATGTTGCATGGGCAGACGAGTACCAAAGGCTGCTGTTTCTCCTCCTTTTGTCTTAGATGTTAAAATGAACACCTAACTGTGCTTGTTTGACAAAAATGCTGCATCAAGTTGGGCACGGATTTCCCTCGGCAGCCTGGTTTGGAACACATCAGACATCTTCCCTTTCAAGCATGGGTTTGTCTGCAGATACCCTCTTTATTTTTCACTTGGAAAGTGACAAGAACACTGGACCAGGCTGGCCAGAGAGGTTGTGGAGTCTTCCATCTTTGGATGCATTCAAAACCCGGCTGGTGCGCTCCTGGGTAGTTCACTCTAGGCGATTTTGCTCTACCACAGGGGGTTGCACTACATGATGTCCAGGAGTCCCTTCCCACGCCTACCATTCTGATTCTGCGTGATTCCCCCCATGTCGTCATCTCCCCAGATGCTAAGTGAGTTTTGCTTCACGTAAACGCACAACTCAGTTTTCAATTCCTTCCGGTCTAAAGGCATAAACACCGCAGGGCCCCGCCGCGCCAGGTTACCTGGTGGGCGCAAGGCGCAGCCTGTCAGCCCGCCTGCACCGTGGGAGCCTTCCCGAATCTCTGGCCAGCCTCCCCTTTCCCCTTATTCCGCAAGCCTAGCCTTTGAGCCCTGCTCGCTTCGCACAACACGGGCCACCAATAGCCACTAGCGCTCCCGAGCCTCACCATGCCCACTCCCCACCGCGGCCGCCGCCCGCGGAAAAGGGTGGGCCTAACAGCGCATGCGCGCAGCGGCGACGCTCGCAGCCACGTGACTCCGCGGCCTGCGGGGCGCTCTCCGCGGAGCGTCGCGCGTGCGCAGAAGGGCTGTTAGCTCCGCCGTTAGCGCCGCCAGCGCCGGGACTCTATGGGGAGAACATGGCTCCTTTCCCCGAGGAGGTGGATGTTTTCTCGGCTCCGCACTGGCGGATGAAGCAGCTCGTGGGGCTTTACTGCGACAAGGTAGCGGATAGCGGTGGCCTCTGCCCCGATCTCCTGAGGCGGGAGGGAGGATTTCGGGAGTGCGCAGCTGTCAGCGCCCTGCCGCCCCGGCGGCAACTTCTCCGCACCGCTGCTGCTTCGGGGCTCCCGGGCGCTCCGGCCCTCCCCGCCGCGGATAGCGGAGATGGTGGTGTCGCTTTCCCTGCTGCTTCCCACGCGTTTCTCGGTGCTTTCAGGGCTGGGCCGGGGCTCCTCTCGGTTCTCGTGCTTTGGCGGCTCTGCCGGGCTCCGCTCCGGCCCCCGGCGGGGTGTCCAGCTCTCCAGCTTGGAGGAGCGGCGCTTCCCTGCGGGGACCACGCCTTCCCGCCGCCTTCCCTCCCGCCGGGCCATGGGGAAATGGGGTGCCGGCGCTCACCCCCCCGGGACCTGCTAACCTAAGGCTGAGCGGTGGGCAGCTGCTCCCTGGAGAGGCTGTGGTGCCGAGGGGCGCGGCGGGGAGGCAGGCGGTTAAGCCTCGTCGCTTCACGTTAATTAACCGGTGCCAGGCAAGACAGCTCGCTAACAGTCTGCCAGCGGCTGTGTTTGCGTTTTTAGCTCAGCCTTTAATTGGTGACTAACATAGAGATACGCTAGGTAGGGCTTTTTTATTTAAATATATATGATTTTACTCGTGGACAAAAGTAGTTTTTATTCTTGCATCAAGGTAATTAGCAATCCAGGCTGATGTGTCACCTGAAAGGCAAACTTTGCTGGTGCAGCAGCTGTGAATGTGAGGGGAGCATTTCAGGCGAGTACTTCAAAGCCAGCACTCGTACTGAAAGCAGTAGTGCCTCCGATCTCTGGGCATGAACGGCTGTTTGGAGAACCAGATTGTCTCACAGACACTTATAAAGAGAGTGAAGTTACATGAGAGACAGTATAATAGCTTACTGCTGCCAGCAGGATGGAGGAGTCCTCGCTTTCCCTCCCCCACCCCTTTCCATAGGCTCCTGGGGTTCACCAGGTCCATTCGTGGTTAGCCTGCTCAGTTTGTTAACAGGGTAAAGAAAATGTGAGTTAGCTGACTGACCAGTCTGAGCAGATGGGCTGAGGGGAGGAGAAAGTGAGGCCTTGTGTAGTTTCACTTTGCCTTTTATCTGTGTATTTACTGTTTATTCTGTGATGGCATGAAAAGTGGTAGTGTTTTAAGAAAGCAGGTTTTAAGTGAGGGGAAATGAATAGCTAAATGAGTAACTGGGACTCTTCTTCCCCTGATCCCCAGCAACAGTGTTAGCATATTGTTGACAGCAGCTAAACAAGTTTGAACCTCCAGATCCTGTAGTAGTTTGAATTTTGTTTCCAAATAGGCATTTCTGTTACTGCTGTTGAACCTCCCACAAAGTTTTGACCCAGTTTACCATGACTTGATAAAAGTAAAACTGCCTGAGTGAGAATGATTCCCCCCGCCTTTTTTTTTTAATGGGCAAATTTAACTGAAACTACCTTATTTGCAATGATCATAATACCAATTCTCTAGATGTTTTTTAATACAGGAGTTTGCTTACTTCCTTTTCCCTTTGAAGCAGTGCAGGCAAGAATAAGTATGCAATCCTGCATCCTTTAACCCTGTTTCAGAACTTGGAGGCTGTTCCTGGCCTATGACCTTTGCATTAGATTGGGGCTAGCTTTGCATCAGAAAAAGCTGAACTGTGTTTGACTTTCCTTCTTGTCTGATTGAGATGCTGTAATTAGATAAGACTGTTGTTCTGCTTCCATGGCAATTATAATCTCTAAAGCCGTGCTGTTTATAAACTTAGTTTCTCCTTGAGGGGTCTTTAATTTTGTGAATTGCATTTTACCTGCTGTTCTTCATGTTCCTTGCACACTGTAACACAGTTGGTGTCTGAATTTAGTAAATTCCACCAGTGTGTAAATGGATCCATGCATGGCTTTTCAGGGGAGCAACCGTAATGTTACTGATGGGTAAAAAAGTATGTGGGTACAGAAGTAATCCTTTAGGGGAGAGAGACACGGTTTATTTTGCTCTTCCAGAGCTTGGTGTGAGACAGGACAGTGAAGTGTGGACATTTAGGATGTTTGATGCTTACCGTGCTTTTTAAACTGTTGCTAGCAGACATCTCCCTATGTTCACTTACATTCTTAAATGGCATTTTTATCTGCATCGTACGCACAGCCCTAGACTTGAATAACAACTAGCAAGGAAACTCACAAAATGATCAAATCTATTGCCTGCTCTGATGATAAATGGACTTCTTAGGTCCTCGGAGGCTGTACCCCCCTGTAGGTAGTGTCGTGCCACAGCAGACAGTCTTTACAGTTAAAATGCTTTTCCTAATGCCTGACATCATATTTGCCACAAATAGAGCAGATTCTGTTTTCCTCTCTCTACTGAACCTTTCTTCGTTCTCAGAAAGGTTTTGTGCTCATTTTCACATTGCAGCTGTGTCCTCCATCTTGGTTATCCTGGCGTAAGCAAACTGATTCCTCCTACCTCACCCCACGGGCTGTGCTTTCCACGCCTCGGTCTACTTGTTGCGCTGCTCTGTAACAGTTTAAGCTCTCTGACTGCCACTGCTATGACCGCATGCCTTTCATGCTCCCATCAACACTTGAACTGACTCACAAAGGCTCAAAGCTGGCAGAAAACATTTTTTTTTTTTTTCTGAAGCTGGGTAGTTTTTTGCTGAGGTAGTGTTGCCAGCAAGCACTGGTCAGATGCGTGGTGAAGCCAGTGCAAGGCAGAGGGTGGAACTGTGACAGCAACTAGATTGGCCTAAGCTACTGCGAAACCTCAGTCTAATTATGTCTGTTTTCCTGCAATCTTGCGTGCAGAGCGGGGCACTGCTGGTGTTGAGCAGATGTATCTTAGGTGTGGTGTTCTGCAGTTTTTTTTCTTTAACAGCAGCATGCTCTATAGTCCCATGCTTCTCTGAGCACTGATCTTCAAATTTCCTCTCGTGTTTGTCGTTAGACTTCTATCCTGTATGCAGGCACGTGCACTTGTCCCAGTCAACATGTCAGAATCCAGTCCAGACTGGTTCTGCTCTTGCATTATGATCTTGATTCCTGCACTGGATAGTGCACCACTCTTGTATTACCAGCCTTGCTGCTTTCCCATCTGTGGCTGAAAGTATCATCTGTGTCATGAGGCAGAACAAATTTCAGCTGATCATGTACTGAAAATGCCAGTGTGGTAGCTGTGGATGGAGAGCGCTATTTGCAAGTGCTTAAGCTACCCGGGCATTTTCTGTAGACTCTTATCAGTGTGTTGTAAGGCAGAACAGTATCAAAAACCTCAGCGAAATCACGATCTGTAACATGTATCGTCTTCCTCTTAAGTAGATTAGTTATCTTAGCAAAAGTAATCAGATTATTTTTTCTAAACAAATCTGTGCTGGCTGACTTGTTACTTCAAGACCAGGGCTACTCAAGTAGCACGCTCTATTCTGCCATTAAATTTTGCCTGGGCCTTCCCCAGAGACAAGACCCCTGCTATTACTGAATGGGATTCCAAGCGTCCTGCTGTCTCGTGGAGTTACTGCAGCCAAAAAACGTGTTTTCAGATCTTTCTGTTACACAACTACCCTGCAAATTTCATCTGCATTGGGTAAAGTAGTAGGAAGAACAGTCGTTCTCTGGATGCTGTAATGCAGTTAGAGGTGATGGGTGACTTTTTGTGTCTGCCTCTCAAAACCTAGCGTGAGGCTTCATACTGTGACTGAGTGGATCTTACAACTAGCTGCTCCTGGAAGGGTTAATCGTTGATGATGTCCTCTGTGCTTCTCTGGCCTCTTGATGAACAGCTAGTTCATCTAGGGCACTGAAGCGAAAGGTGATTCACTAAAACCGGCTCACAAAGAGGTCAGGAAAGCTCCAGAACCAGGTTGGCGGCATGGGAGCTGGGGAGCAGGGCTAACCATTGAAGAAGTAAACAGTTGCTTTAATAGCTCAGCTTCATTGTGAAACCTTTTCAGTGTTTGATCAAGAACATCTAAGTTCTTTCTTCTGTTTGCATGACTGCAATCTTCTGTGATCTCACCTTTCTACAAAAAGATCTCTGCAGTTATTTCTCATGGTTTAATAATTACTTTGGCTAATTCTTCCAGGAAATTCAGATCAATTTTGTCATGTTCTGCTGAGTTGAATCCACTGAACTTGTATAAATATTTAACTAGTATTTTTCTAACCTACACTTCTGACACCTTGTTAGAAGTTTCCATAAATATTTTTCCTCATTTCCTTATGAAGACTTGAGCAAAGAAGTAATTTAATTTTACTGCGGTCATCTCTGCCTTTCCTGTTGAACAGTTGACTTAAAGTATCCTTTCTCTTAGGTCTAAGTATATATATATACACTTCTGTGTCTTCTGTCCTCCTTGTTTGAAGTCTAAATCATGTTCTGTTCTACTTATCTGCAGTGATAAGTTCTTGGTTATTTTATTAGGATTCTTTTAAAAACTTCCATATAGCTTAGAAGTTCCTCTCTTTATTTCCTAATAATGGTTTCTTTTGATAACTTGATTTCTCTTTAACGCTTCTGTCTGTTTCAATAGCCTTCTATTACGCTTCAGTTGTTTCTCATCCTTGCAAGCTTTGGGTTGAAGAGAATGAATTGATTTCATGTGTTAAATTTGTGATGTTCTTACAATAAGGATATTGCAGATGAACCATTTTAGGAGTGAAAAATACTCCTGAATGAAGCTGAGTTGAAGGGAATTATATGATCACATTGTGATTACAATTTTTGTGGCAGTGAGGGGGGACTGAAAACAGAAAACTATACAAATTTAGCAGTGTTCTGACTTCCTATTTTGAAGTGAACTATTTCTTGCTCACTGTCCTTGAGAGCAGAAAATGAAGATAAATGTAATTCTAATCAACAAACATTGCTATTTAGTTTTACTTTTGAAATAGTTTTTCAGTATTTCAGTACTCTGCCATTCATTTTCCACTGCTTCTCCAAATGTATGTGTGTTGATTTGGAAATCCATAGTATTTGGTTATTAGCAATTAACATTCTGTATCACTGAGCACCTTCACCTATGTTTAGAATGTATAAGCAACTCCTTAGGATGCTTGGTGTTCATAATTCCACAAACTATGGGTTATGCAGGCAGAAGATGGAAGGAAATTCCTTCATTCTTGATGGAAGGAAATTAAACCTCCTCGTTAGCATCCAGAGGTAGACGAGCAATTTTCTATTCATGCCTTTATGTCATCAGAGACTCTACCAGTTGTCTTTCCATATACCTAATGGGAAATGGCAGCTTGGAATTAATTTTTCATGCAGAATAATATTTTGAAGAATAATCTGAAAGTGACAATGTGCTTTCCGTATCTGCATTTTTAAAGCAAATGCACTTAATGTGCCAGAGGAGGTCTGAAATAGGGGACAACAGTGATGAAACATATTTGGGGTTGAAGTGAGGTTCTTCAGACCTGTGTAGCAATCTTGCTTCATTTTTTTTCAGGACACTTAGCTCCTATTGCCACTTCAAAACTTGGTTTCTTCATTTTTTTTTTGTTTAGCAGAACATTTATTTTCTTTTTGCATATTATGTGTGTCACCCTTTTGTCTCTCTTGCATTCATGAGAAAAATCTGGGGATATTTACTTACACCATAGTAGTAGATTCCCCCCGCCCTTGTAATTTCTTTGCACCTACTTTTTCCCTTGAACTGTAGGGAAAAAGTTTTCTGTTCACCCCTTTGCATGTTGCTCTGCTCTTTTGTCCTTTCTTCCAGCTACTCTGGAGAGCAGTAGCAACCCACCTTTACCCTTCTCTTCTTTAAGCAGTAACAGTTTTTTTTTTTCTCTCCTACTCTATGCATAGCACAAGCCAAAACCAAAACAACCCCACAAACAAACAATCCACCTAAGAACCCAAAACAAAACAACCCCCAAAAGAAACGAAACCCCCACCCATACTAACTCAAAACCAACCAAACCAAAGTACAAGAAAACCCCACCAGAGAGTCTGAGGTCTTCTAGAAAACTGTATGCTGTAATTAGTGTATATCAGTGTTCATGCAGATGTTATGCAGCTCTCTAGAGTGCAAGTTGTAATTCTTGAGGCACTTGGCTTTGTATTTGTTTTTGCAGGTAGTGCCCAAGATGGATTAAGGCAGGGTAGTAAATTTTTCCAGTGCCTATCTTTAATTGTGTTGGGAGACTGCAGTGAGGCTGGTGCAGGGGAGTAAAGGCATTTTTGCCATGTTTATAGTCTGTGAGTTACTGCAGCGGGAGAGTGGAGCAAAGCCTTGAGTGCTGTTATTTTATTCTTGGGATTTCGAATATGTCCTCATAGAAGGCCAAATGCCAGCTCTTAGGAACTGATCTCTTTGAGTATAGAAGACAGGAAAGAAGTAATCTATGGCATCTTAGATATGTGTGAGAAATTCTGTGACAGAGATACCTGTGTAACAGCATCATTGCCAGTGTTCACTGTGCTTTCATTTGAGGCCTTTGTCTTTTTGGATCATTACTAAATGTTTCTCTTTATTTTTTGGGGGGGGTTCATCTCTGCAGACCTGGTGGTAGCCTGTGTCTCTGTCCCTGGTAGGCTTATGCTTGTGGAAGCCGCACGGTGGAGGAGGCTTAGCTGATTTTAGCTGGTGCTTTGTGAGCTGTGCTTCCTGCTCTTGTCCCTAACAGGGTCTGACGCTTGTAGCAATTGCATCACTGACAATGTTGCTGCAGCCAGTCCCACATTGTTATTTTACATCTTTGTGAAAAGGCCTTCCTCATTTGAAAACTGATCTACAGGTGTTCATTGGACAAAACTGTGTATGTAGGGTAAGAGAATGACATGAAAGACACCGATAAAAATGAAAATGAAGCAGCTTGTTTCCACCTCTGCTGTGCTCTTATGCTTGACATTTATCTGTTTAGCCTTTCAAAACAGAGAACACAAGATTTTACCTGCTCTGTTGCCTGTGCTTTTTGAAAAATAAAGTAATTCTGTCTGCCTTCCACACTATATCACCTGAAAAAATATTCTTTGAGTTTTGAGTGAGGTGCTTGAGGTGTGTGGTGGGGGTTTATTTTTTTTCTTGATGTTTATTTTGTTTTGGTTTTCCATTTTGAAAGGCTATTTCAAAATCTTAGTTAAGATGCAAAATAACTGATGAGATTTACATCGAGGAGAGGATTTTATAGGGACAGACAGATGGGCATTTGAGAGTTTTGAATTTGTTGAGTTCTGCCAGATCCTGTCCTGCCTGGCTTATGGATTACTCTTATTTTGGGTTGACTTACAGAAGAGCACCCAGGATAGAAAACCTGCCTTACTGTTCTGTTTTAAGGCCTCAATCATTGGACTAGCTGAAATGTGAAGTAGTTTTAGCTAATTCTCTCATCTTGCATACCCCTTCATAAAGACGACACTGACGGGGCAGTCATCCTTTCTGCTAAGCTATTTGACACTATAGTTGTTCTTTGGGGATAATACAAACAAATAGTAGTTGTGGATTCCTTAGTAAGACATTGCATGTCAGTGGCTGTCACTGCAGGCTGTCTGTGCAATTAATGCACCGATGAGGTGAAAAAGTTAACCCACTTCTCACTGCATCAGTGCTCCAAATGGGTTCATTTTGCAAGCTGCAGAATTGCTAGAGCACATTTCAGGAATGTACATCTAGAAGTAGGGGCAGGGCTGCTGCTTCTGGGTGTGTTCTGCTCCCTCTCCACCCCCTAATTTACAACAGATTAAGTGTAAAATGGAATCTCATGCTCTTGATGTTCACACAGGCACACCTTGTTTTGGTCTTTGTCCCTCCATTTTCTTGCTCATACCTGCAGAGTCCAAGTTCCTATCCTTTGTATTTTAGTGCTATTGCCTGTGCAAAGTGCTAATACCTAAAAATGTGTGAAATGAGTGGAAAGTTGTAGCTGACTCATAAATACATGCATGCTGTTGTGGTGTTTTTTTTTTTCCTTTTATTTTTTCCCCCTTCCTCTTGGTGGTATTCTGTTCTAAAAATGTGGGTGGGTTGGTTTGTTTTTAATCAGCCAACCTCCTAATGAAAAAAGATTTTACTATTCCTTAAAATGAGTTTTAAATCTGCTGAGTTAACTAGTGGTAGAAATCCAGTCTGCATTGATCATCAGGAATACTGTGTCTTTATTTCATCTCCAGTAGCAATCAGCTGCTTGTATAGGTCTTAAGGAGTACAGTGGTTTTGCATGGAAAGCAGAATAGGTAGGAATGATCTATTCAAAATATTATCTATGGAAAACGAAGAAAAATGACTTTTTTTTCCCCTACATTCCAGAAAGCAGTTTGTGAGTTTGTAGCCACTTTTAATTAATTTCTCTAACCTGAAGTGATTATTCCATTTAAAATTTTGTAATCTTTGAGCTCAAGATTTTTTTTTTCCTTTCCTGTTCCAATTTCTCATACTTCTGTTGTTTTCCAACTTAGAGTTGTTTAAGTGTAGTATCTTAAAAAAACCCAGAAAGTTCCCAAGAATCTATGAGCTGTGTCTGTGACAGTTGTATTGTAAACTGCTCAGGAATCATGCAGGCACAGTGCTTTAGTTTTGATCAGTCAGCAAATATCCTTAATAGAATCAGTTTCCTCCCCCTTACCATTCTCTTGGGATTCTCCATCTGAGTTTGGATGTTGGTTGCTTGCTTTCTGTGCTGCTGACCTCCTGCACTAGGTTTCGTTATGTGAAGCTGGTGAAAAGTAGACCTTGGGGTGGAGCAGCTGCTATCTGTTGATAGTCTTGGTCCCCTGTCATAAGACTTCATCAGTCCTGATAATGAAATTACAGATCTGACCGTGTGACTTTGTTGCTAAGCTACCTGTCCTCTGCAAAGCCAGGTTTCCTCAGCTTCGGGTGACCTTTTTAATATACCAATTGCTGATTCAAGTACTGTCATTAAACTTCAATATCCTCTCCATAGTTCCTAATCTCTTCGATTATCTGCTGGAAGCCTGAGTAGCAGAGGTGAACCTTTGGTGTTACAGAGGCTTCTACGACAGGGCATTTATAATGGGAATTCATACATTGCATGCACAAATGGATTCTTTATTCCAATTTTATGGATGATAATAGGTAGGTTCAACAAAGGTTTGACTCCTGAAAAGATTTTGAGTCAGGAGGATGAGAAAATGCTATTTTGCGTGAGAACCAATTTTATGACAAACAGCAAACCGTCATAGTTTTGTGTAATCTTTCTGTTCGGCGCTTCAGCCTTGGTTATGTTTTTGCGTCAATTAAAATGCCAAGTGTTTGGGAGGAAAAGGATCTTTAGGGACTGACTTCAGGTATTGTAGATCCTTATGAGTAGAATAAACAATTTTGAGACAATCTTTAGGAGAAATGCTGTGTTAGAAACTAAACTTCACCATTTTGAATGACAAATGCCTGGAGGTGATTAACCTACACTGAAGAGATGTCTGCACACATCTCTGCTTGTTCAGACTTCTGATTTCAGTGTGGTGAAGATTCTACCCTTCAGTTTCATCCAGTAGCTGTGCTCTGTATGTTGCTTTCTCTGACCTTAACATGGGATAAAAATGATCTTTGGGAACCAAGATCTTTACCCGTTTACTTGATGCGTGCCTCAAATCCTAACTCCGTGCATGCATCACATAGACCAACTGGTCGGAAAAAATCCTAAAAGATCCTGGGGGAAAAAAGCCTCCAAACCTTAGCTTTACCTTTTTTTATCTCTGCTGAGGCCAAGTAAATGTATTTCTCCATAATGACAGTCATTTTGCTCACATGTACTGCATGTAAGGTAGAGTATGCAGAGCTGGCTTGGCGTTGCATAAGCACTTGGCAGATGTCCAGTGTGTTTCGTTTGCATTGCTAGTAGTTGCCAGGAAGTGGCAATGCAATGTCAGAGTGAATAAGTACATTCGTGGTGTTTTCTTTTTTAAATGGTGGAAGTTCTAGGTATCTCAATTAATGTTTGTTTTTGAGGTGCATGTTTTGTGTGAACATGCGTCTCAAATTCCCATTTCTAATAAACACCTTAGAATCAAGAGTCTTTGTCAGCTAAACTGCTTCTGCATTTCCAGTGGCTTCTTTTCAGAGTTAAAATATTTTTATTTTTAGTATTCTTGCTCTTGTATTGTGCTGTAGGCTGTGATTCTTGAAGCTGTACACAGAGTAAAACATAGTAGGAAAAAGACTGTTTTTCTACACCCACCAAAGGAAAATGTAGCTTCAAAATGTACTGTTGCTAATGGTGACTGTACATGTGTGAAAATGGCACTATCCTGTTACCTAGAATTTTGTCTGGATTGTTTGTTCTCAGTCCACTGGAAACCTTCTCTGAGCGCTAGTACAGTTCACGTTCACTTGGTGGGACTTGTCATTCCTTATGGGTGGACCCCAGGCAGGCCCTGGGGTCTGTGGTAATGGCTTCTTAATAAAGACTGAAATGCAGATCTGGGCAGTGGCTTGGCCTGTCAGTTACCTGCCCAGCTGGGGAGATTGTATTGATTTCTACCAGGAAATCTTTCCACATTTGTTTATCTCGGTGTTTCACAAGATTGGTTTATGTTGCTTAAATACAACTTTGATTTTACTGGTTCCTTAAGGCTAATGCTAGAACTACATTGTTATCTCAAGGAAGATCTCCCTTTAAGAAGTTATCTTACTGCTTTCCTGTTTTCTTAAGCTCTGTTCATTCGTGTGGAATGAGTCGCCTTCAGAATGTGTCTGATTAAATCCAGCACACTTTACCATGTGAATTATGGCACATATTATGCTTTGTTAAATGTCTGTAACTATCATTAGTTCCCTAAAATACTGCTGAAACTTGTAGTTTCTTTTTTTTTTTTTTTTCCCCTCTCATGGGCCACTGGAAATCAGAGAATTGTAAAACTTAATCTGTTACTTGACATAAACCTCATTCACAAAGCACAGTATTGTTGTAGAGCTGTTCTGTTAACTCGGTATGAGGAGGTAACAGAATTGGGGTGTGAATGACTTGTTTTAATGAACTGTAAAAGGAAATACATCTAACTTTTTGAAACAAGTTTAAGAGCTTTTTTTTTTTTTAATAGAATTTGTGTCAGTTCCTGTTATAAAAACTGAAGGGCAAGTTAGTGCTGAAGGCTAAAATAATGATGAATTCTGTGAATAATTAAAAAAATCATATTAATAAGAACATGGCATAAATGTTTCTTAACCTGAGGATTCAAACACCAATACTAATTCTCCCCACTTCTGGATGAAGGTGTATTAAATTTTAATTCCCCAGTTGGGTAAGTTACAGGAAAGCAGCTTCTGGTCTAGTAGAAGGCTAGTTTGTGTATTCCTGTCTATGCACTCGAAGCTCTGATTTTTATCTGTTGCACTTGAAGTTTGGAATTAAAAACATCCATTACTCTTAATTTTTGATGTCTTTGAAGTGAGTTGCTGGGATTGCAAAAATCAATGTTTATTTTTGCCAATTTTCTTTATAAAACATAAACTTTTCAGCTTTTGTGGTGTAAATAATGGGAGCAATGAATCACAGGACCCCAATAATTTTTCTAAGGATTTAACTTCACCCTGAGATGATTTTCACTGAATTTTTTTTTCTTTTTTAATGCCGCCTTCTTTTTTTTCCTTCTAGCTTTCCAAGACCAACTTCTCCAACAACAATGACTTTCGGGCTCTTCTACAGTCTCTGTATGCCACATTCAAGGAATTTAAAATGCATGAGCAGATTGAAAATGAGTGTATCATCGGTTTGCTGCAGCAACGCAGCCGGACCGTGTACAATGTGCACTCGGACAATAAGCTCTCAGAAATGCTTAGCCTCTTCGAGAAGGGATTGAAGAATGTGAAGGTAAGTAGACTGTAACAAGGACTTGTGTCCTAGGGAAAATATGCTCTGATTACCTGATTAAAAGTTGAGGCAAACTGGTAAGAGTCTCTACAAATAAAGTAAAGAGGAAGAAGAAATATTTGTGTTTTTCACAGGATGTTAGGGGTTGGAAGGGACCCAAAGAGATCATCCAGTCCAACCCCCATGCCAGAGCAGGACCATACAATCTAGCTCAGGTCACACAGGAACACATCCAGACAGGCCTTGAAAGTCTCCAGAGAAGGAGACTCCACAGCCTCTCTGGGGAGCCTGTTCCAGTGCTCTGTGACCCTTCCAGTAAAGAAGTTCACCCTTGTGTTGACGTGGAACCTCCTGTGCTGGCAGCTTCCATCCATTGCTTCTTGTCCTATCCCAGAGAGCAAGTGAGCAGAGCCTGTCCTCCCCCTCCTTACCCCCAGCCCTCAAATATTTATAAACATTTATTAAATCCCCTTTCAGTCTTCTCTTTTCCAGAATAAAAAGCCCCAGGTCCCTCAGCCTCTCCTCACCAGGCAGTGCTCCAGTCCCCTAGTCATCCTTGTAGACCTCCACTGGACCCTCTCCAGCAGATCCCTGTGCCTCCTAAACTGGGGAGTTTTGTGATAATAGTTATGAGAACTTCCTGGTCCAGAACACAAATTCTTTTATTACAGTTATTAAATTTCTAGTAACA
Source organism: Ramphastos sulfuratus (assembly GCA_013399055.1). NCBI lineage: Eukaryota > Metazoa > Chordata > Aves > Piciformes > Ramphastidae > Ramphastos > Ramphastos sulfuratus. The sequence continues at coordinate 227,451 of WBNM01029027.1, read as the reverse complement.
TTTTTTCAGAGGTGTGTTTTGTGACAAAAGCTCCTCAGTGTGTATCTGGGAGTGTTTTGGAGAGACAACGTGGATGTTTCAAATGTGAAGACTTCTCTGTTAATTTGACAAAACAGTTTCTGACTATAGAAATGGTGTTTTTTGTTAGGAGACTGTGAGTATCCCTTTTTTTGGTGGCATACAAGATGGTATTAATGTCACAAATGGAGATGATTACTGAAGCAAAAAAAAAAAAAAAAAGCATTGTTCTGTTCTGTTAGTGAGTCATGTACTCCTTCCAGTAATCTATTGCTCAGTAATGCTGTTAATGTTCCAGGTCTCAAGAAACAATGTTTTTTCTCCAGCTGGCTTTTTCACAACTTGCAGTTATTCAATTCTTTTCCAGTAGAACCCTACTTAAATTTTGCTGTGTGCCTTTCCTGTGGGGTGCCTGACTCTACTGCTTTCTGCACTTGAACAAATAGTCTCCAGTAATAATTTGACATCCCGTATTAATTTTTTACTACACATAGTCCATTTTTTTCAGTAATAAAAATAGTAAATATGCAGTTCATGGATTACATTTGGATATTTAGGGCCAATTTTGACCTGCAGATCTTCCAGACGTGTGTGGTGGTTTGTGCGTATCAAACCTTAAAATTTGACTTCAGTTGTCTCCATTAATAAAATGAAAAATGAAGGACAGTGAAAAATTCATGCTTGGCTTTGTGTGATACCTTCTCTGATAGCATGCTAGTGGGGTTCTGTTAAGTGTGGAAAACCAGGTCTCTTTAGGTGTCTTTAGATACACTAAGTGGTTAACTTTTTTAGGGTGTGGTTAGTTTAAGATGATGTCTTAAGCTTTTTTCTGTAACAGAATTTCTTGATGTCGTAGACAGCATTTACTGTAGGAACTATGAGGAACCTCAGTATGTTGCAAAATACTGGGCAGACTCAGAACCAGATTCTTCTTCTGGGCATACAGAACAAGCTGATAGATGAGGTTGGATTACCTTTTTAACATTTAAAATTCCATTACATCTTTATTTAATTGTTCTTTCCATTTCCAAAGTAAATATGTGTATAGAACGTATGTGACTGTGAATTCTGTTTATAATTCGGAAACTAGAATTGGAGAATAATTCCTGTAAGATGTGTGCAGGTAAAAGATGAAGGGAAATTGCTGTGTCCTGGAATAATTCTTAGGCAAATGCTTATATTAATGTATTACTTACTTTGAACTTTGGGTGTTACTGCGAGTTGGCAAACTTCAGTCTTTGCTCCAAAGTGAAAATGCGATTAGACCAGGTTAATTCCTATCTGGTAATAAAGTAAGTTGGAAGCAGGCAAGAGGGGAATACTTTGTTCTGCCTAGTAACAGGCCAGTGCAAACTGTCAGCTTGTCATTAAACTTTGTAAGTGAACATACTCTTACAATGAATTAGAGCAACCATGCTGCATGCATGGAGAAGACATAATGGGCTTTATTTTGAAACACTGATTTGTTTAACAGTTCTACCCTTGAGTGAATAGACAAGATCAGATAATAGTTAAATCTTTGCTTTCTTCTCAGAATGAGTATGAACAGCTGAACTATGCGAAACAGCTGAAAGAGAGATTGGAAGCCTTTACCAGGGATTTCCTTCCTCATATGAAAGAGGAAGAGGAGGTAGGTAAAAATTTTCCTCTACTATGCCCATCTCCCTTGGGGTTTGGAACGACTAAATAGAGATAGAGGGTTTGGAGGTTCAGGGCTTTTTACAATTCTTTTTTTATTGCTGTGCTGATTTGCATTCAAGACTGTGGTGTCATTGTTCTTTTCTTCTCTGGCTGCAAAGTGACACATTCTAAAACAGTGAATATATTGAAAATTTATGTTGAAATTCTGATCCTTAAAAAAACGATTACAAAAAAAATCCACTGAGACTGGGATTTGTTTGCAGCAGGTAGTTTACTAAGGGGATGTCTAGCAGAACTTGAAAGGAGAGAGGTCCTGTAAACCAGTGCTTCATGACTCAAACTGACACTCCCAAACAGCCTCTGACCTATATTTGAAAGACAGACTAGTACTGCCAGTCTGATGATTTATGGGTATCCAAAAACTGGGAAGCATCTTCTGGAGAGAGTAAATCTTCCGAACTTTGTCCAAGAGAAATCTCTTTTTCATGTTTTTCTTCCTTGCCACTTTGCCTTCTGTGTGAGTACCTCAATAAGTTATATAGCTTAAACAACTTTAGTCACTTCCCTTTTCTTCTTGGGAAAACAGTTCAGCAGCTTGCCTGAGACTATGCAGTGATCCCTTGGCAAGCAGAGGGTTGGAACTCAAAAATTCCATGATCTCGTCCTTAGGTTCATTTAATGTATGACAGTGTATGGCCTGTTTAGCATTACCAACTGTTTTCATTAGCACCAGAGCTTTTTTAAAAACTTTTTCCTGTAGGTTTTCCAGCCAATGTTGATGGAATACTTCACTTATGAAGAACTGAAAGATATTAAGAAGAAAGTAATTGCACAGCACCGCTCACAGAAGGAGGCTGGAGAATTCAGAGGTCTTAGTAAGTGGAATCAAGCAGAAGAACTTCAGAAGGTCTTTAAGTATTCTGTGGACGAGAAGGCAGATCAAGGTGAAGCACTTAACTAAAAGTAATTTTTAGACTGCAGTTTTCATTTAAAAAAACACACCAGTGATGTAGCTGAAGTTAGGTACTGGCAGATAGAAGAGGTTTTTTTTTTATGAAATGGGAATTGCTTCAAACCAGTTTGGAAATTTCAGGAGCTTTACAGACTTCTTGACAGGTTGTAATGCAGATAGTACTTCTCCATTTGCCAGTTTTCAACCTTCTTCCTATCCCTTTCCTCCCGTGACAATATTTGATATAATAAAGAGGCAGAAATGATAATTCTCATTTCATAGATCCTTTGAAATTGTTTTTCTATTTGCAGACTCTGCGTTTAATTTTTTTTATGACTGCTTTGTAAGCTTTTCTGTTGATGATTTAATAACACAGAATAGTTAACCAACTGATAATATTTCAATTTAAAAATAACTCACCTTCCCCAACTCCATTACCTAACCTTCCTGGGCCTTTCAGGAATCAGCAAGGAAGAAGCTATGTGTGTGTGGAGTGATGTAAGGGAATGAATCTGTGCAGCATGTGTGTAGGTCAGATGTTCTTGAAGTGGATATTGAACTTGTGTTCATCTGTACCTTTCCTGAATAAATAGATAACCACTGAAGTGCACTTCAGGCTTGTTTTATGACGGTTGAAGCAGCTTGGCTTGTCTGCGGTTACAGTTTCCACTTGTAAATATTTAGTAAAGAAGAGTTGGTGCCCCAAAGAAGGGAAATGAATGTAGCAAAAGTGTAATACTGGGGTGTGAGACTGATAAGTTAGCAAGCCTTCATGAACTGATTGTGATGTGGATGAGATGTGCTGCTCTAATTAGAAAGACTTGAGAAACTACTCTATAATCAGATGTGTTTTGATGAATCTTGACTTCTCTTAACTACTGAATTGGTCATTTTCTGCCCTCCAGGTGAAGCCTTCAGAAAAGATCATGGTCCATGGTGTGAAATACTATTTCTGAACAGATGAATGTGACAGAAGTAGCCTTGTGACATTGCTTGCTGTTAAGTCTAGCTGGAGTAGCAGTTTTGGGACAGTAGTAATTCTGCAGTGGTTGTGCTAGACTTTAGGGAGAGGGAAGTGTGTGTCTTGCAACCGGTTCTTAAGAACGGAAGAAAACTCCACAGCTTGCAGTCCTGTGCTAACTCCATCTTAGTGTGAAATTCTCTATAGTGTACCTGCAGCGACTTGTCAGGTGTACAAATAAAGATATAGATTCATCAAGTGAAACTGTATTTAACTATTTTTTGAAGTAACAATAGGTTATCACAAGGTACAGTTCACACTATGTTCACTTTTGAAGCCTCTTTGCAAAAGGAAACCCGATGATTTAGTCGCTGTAAACTCTTGTGTACTTTGTGTCGTAACTTCAGAAGTACATCCCTGCTGATTTGTGAAACCTGCTAATTTTAAGGGCTCCTTTAGAGATATATGCTTTTTTTTCCTCAGGTAAATTGTCCTTTAAAAATTCTCTTAAAACAGCCAAAACCCAAAGCACTGAATTTGTTATTTTATATAGTTTACAGCTTTCTGTACTATGGGCAATAAGGCAGAGCTGTTGAAGATGGTTCCTACTGTCGTACATTGAAGTATTACAGTGGTCAAATTTTGGTCTCTAACTTAGTACTTGGTATTTATTTGCAACCTGTCACCATTCAGATGTTAAAATTAATTGTCCATGTTAGCAGCTAAAGCTACAAATAAGATATGAGACAGCTGCAAAAGAGTTAAGCATAGACTTCTTGCTGTGTCCCAGGCAAGAGGTTAAGTTTTTCGTGAGCATGGTCCCATCTGGGAGATCTCACGTAGTAATGATTCGTGGGAATGTGGCAAAGCAGGTATATATGTCATCTAAGACAGAAGGCATTTTTTAAAAGCATTTCACTTGTAGCAGATACTGCTTTCATCTTGCTGTGGTTGAGTAGCAGCAGTTTCCTTTTGTCCAGGGCATTTTTTTTTTTCACCCTGCTGGGTTCAGAGCTGGACAAACCCAGCCAGCTGAGAAAATGACAAACAGAAAACTGAGATGATCTTTTTTTGTTTGTTTGTTTGTTTTTGTTTAAGGTATTATTACAGTGAAAGCTCATTAAAGCCAGCGATACTTTTTTATTTTTTTCCTCAACTCTTTTGCCAAGCAATTGGTTGACATTTTTTCAGCTGCAGTTTTTGCATTGCCCTAGTCAAGACGTGAGTTCTGCCACTGTTTAAAGCTGCCAGGCTGTGCTGCACTTAACACACACTTTCTGTGTTTCAGAGACCGAAGTAACAGGGCATACTACAGATATTACTAATCTTCCTCCTGAAGTTATGCTGACCATTTTCAGTTACCTTAACCCCCAAGAGTTATGTCAGTGCAGTCAAGTAAGCACTGAATGGTCACAGTTGACTAAAACTGGGTCTCTTTGGAAACACCTTTACCCTGTTCGCTGGGCCAGAGGTGAGTCAAAGTTAATTCTTCCTTTGACAGCATTTCAGTGATCAGAATTTCTCACTCTGTAAAAGAGAATGGTTTAGGGTGGACTGGTTTGTACAGTGACCCTGACAGTCAAGCATGCTGGAAGGATGTACCCTTCTGGCAAAGGTAGTGCCCTGAAACTTAGTTAAACATTAAAAATCCACCAAACATGCTTCTGTCTTGTGGATTTAAACTGAAAATTGCCTTGGTAGTAACTCACTCATGAGTAGCTCTTGTATACAAAACAGTGATTAGTTTTACTGAGGTTTGTGTGAATGCTACCAAGTATATTCATTAATACATCATCCTAATTATGAGTTAAAATCTACAGGGGTTTGAATTATAGATGCTGCTTTTCCAGCTTCATCAGTAGCTGTAAAAGCATTTCATTAGGTTACCAGGTAGAAATAAAATATGCAGCTGTGGAATGGGAGTTCAAGACAAATGGAGTTCTAACATTTCCTCACAATCTCTTCTTTTTATATGCAGACTTCAAAGAAAACCTCATGAATGTTATTTTTAGTATTGGCTCTTCAGATACATTATCTTCTACTGCAGAAAGGACTAAGTGCATTTTTATAGCCTGTGTTCCTCAAACGATCCTGTTAATTAAAATTGCTACCTGTTGATAAATGTAACCTTTGTAAAAGTAACTGTTCAGATAGACAAAGTACTCTGTATGCCAACCAAACCAGTTGCTAGTCACCAGATTGTAATCTTAGCTTTAAATGTTTCTTTGTCCACATTGATGTGAGTATTACACAACCACTGGAGTATGGCATTGCAGACTTCACCATTGCTGTTGTGTCAGTGTAGTTGACTAAACAGGAGACCAGTGCTACAGTGTACCCAAACTACAAGTGAATCAATGTCTGTGCAGTAACCTTTGGGGAGAGGGCCTACCCTACCAGCTCTATCCTGGTAATAATTTTTATTTAGGTGTGCTAAAAGTAAAAAAATCCTTCTGTTGATTTGATTTGTATGTGTTGCAATTGAGTGTTGTATAGCTATTGTAAGTAGACTTCTTCTGCATGTTGGCTGGAGTTATGTGCAGTGACTAAAACCAGGCTAATAAATCACATCCCATGAGATTCCAGAGGAAAACAGGAGTGTTTTAAACCAAGTGTTATACTAAAAGTTGATGGTTAATTTATCTAGGAGAGAGAACTTCAGCATCTACACAGTCCAGATATTGCACACCTGTTTGTTAGTGTCTCAATCATATTGGTCCCTATCAAGAAAATAAGGACAACAGACAGGTCTCAGAATAGCCTAATAGCATGTGAGATAAGCTAATGAAACTGTTCCAGGAATCTTATGAAACTTTAAAATAGAAATCAAACAAGGGTTGTTAAGGTTCATCACTTTCTTTGTCAGGTCACAGTATAGTGAGAAGTTACTGCTGTTTTCTGTGGTGATGAGAAGTTTGTCTTAACTTGTTTTTTCCTTTTCTTTGGGGGCTGGGGCATGACTAGGTGATTGGTATAGTGGTCCTGCAGCAGACCTTGAGACTGAACCTGATGAGGAATGGGTGAAAAATAGAAAAGATGAAAGTCGTGCTTTCCAAGAGTGGGATGAGGATGCTGACATAGATGAATCTGGTAGGTACATCCTGATTTGGGGATTTAGTTGTGGTTTTTGTTTGTTTTTTCCTCTGAAGAAAACATAGCTATAAGCCAAGTAGACATAAAACACAGTATTTTCTGTAAAATCAGTTGAAAATAGAGGTTTTCTCATACTTGATACCAGTGCATTAAGCTGAGGGGGAATACATTTAGACTGGGTCTTAGGAAGAAGCTCTTCAGTATGAGGGTGTTGAGACTCTGGAATAGGTTGCCCAGGGAAGTTGTGGATGTCCCCTGCTTTGGAGGTGTTTATGGCCAGGTTGGATGAGGCCTTGGGGAACCAAACCTAGTTTAGAGGCATCCCTGTCCGTCAAGGGGTTTGGACTAGATAATCTGAGGTCCCATCTAACCCAAGCTATTCTATGATCTGTTTTCTCTAGATTGAGTGCTTACTAAGATGAGTAGACAGTAAAAAAAGAAGTTGGAAAGTTTTGTCTAGCAGCTGTTTAAGGTTCCTGAAAAGTGTACTCTTTTTCCTCATCTTCAGCTAGGAGTCTGGATAAGATGGTTTAAAAAAAAAAAGAATGGGAGGGAGAAGCAGGCAGCTAGATTGAACGAGCAAATGTGAGTCCAAGTAGAAGACTTACAGGGGAATGCATCTAGAGTTAGGAAGAGGGTAAAAGCTAGGCTTTGTCTCTTCAGGAAGCCTAGATGAATCATCTTGCATCCTAATGCATTCTAAGATTAAACTTGTCTGAAACTGCTGGATACGAAATGCCCTATGAGATGGTGTTTCAACATACAAAGCAAGTCAGTGGAAACAGCTGCCCTAGGCAGCCCTGAGCAGTACATAATCTGTTGTGAATTATCCTTCAGTGGTAATTTTCTGTTAAGACTCTTAATGTTTTTGCTTGGACTTAGTTTGCAGGGCTTTCAGGAAGACAAAACAATTTTAAAAGAGAAGGCTCCAGTAGTGTGCTGAGCTATAGTTCACCAGCGGTTTGATGCAGAGTACTCTCTGAAACACACCCCTTGTCAACCCCTTAGCTTCCTGTTAACAAATATCAATTCTAAATGATTGAAAACATGTTTTAAATCTTTCTGTTTTGGTTTTCTCTTGCAGAAGAAGCAGCTGAAGATTCACTTGCCATTAATATAGCACAGATGGAAAAACGCTTACTTCATGGCTTAATTCATAATGTCCTCCCGCACGTAGGCTCCTCAGTGAAGACATTGGTATTGGCCTACAGTTCTGCAGCATCTAGCAAAATGGTATGGAATTGGAAACTGGCATCTCATAATTGTGGCTATGCAGCCTCTAATTAATAACTGATGTGCTTGAGTTTCAAACACTTGGCTGTGAAAACTCAAGAGAATGTTAATTCATATGTTGTCTCTTGACACTGTGCGCAACCTTACCGGCTTGTGTCTTTACTGATTATTTTCCTTCCATTCTCCAGGTTAGACAGATCTTGGAGCTTTGCCCCAACTTGGAATACTTGGATCTCACTCAAACTGATATTTCAGACTCTGCATTTGAAAGGTTAGATTATTGTTGGTCCTATAAAAAAAATAATTCTAAAATCTGGCTTTTAGAGGATGGGGGAAAGATTCAAACATGTTTTAGTCTGTTGCTAAGAAGGAGAAAAATGGAGAAATCATGTTCAGGATTCAGAAACAGCTAAGGATAAAGTCAAAGTTTCAGATCACTAAAATAGCAAGGGAAGCTTGCAATTTTATAATGGCCATTTAAAAATGCTCTGTCTTCATTAGTGAGTGTGTATTGCCTGCTAGTGTGTAGTTACCCATAGTAACAGTTGTGTTCTGTTCTGGTGTTAAGAACTTGAAACTGTCCATAGATTTTGTGGAGTTTACTCAATTATGGTAGATCTCCTGGTCCTGTATAGATGGGCTAGGGTTTGGAATGCTGCTGTTTGAGACCCTGATCAAATGGTAGGCAAAGCTTTGAGGCTTAGATGGATTTCTGAATTTCACTGAAGCCTGCAGAAATTCCAGTGATGTGAGATTGTTGTTGGATGTCTTTGAGAAATCAATCTTTGTGAGGTTTTGTCAATCTCTAGATGTTATTTGCAACTCCTCATATATCTGTATTTCCAGTTGCACCCCAATTACCCCATTTGTAACTCAGAAAATGAGCTTGGCTTGCTGTAAATATAAGCAATCACTTATGGAAAGTAAGTGATAGCTAACATTAACTATGATTAGGTAAAGGTCACTTCAGCTATACACTTTTATAGCTAATAAAGTAACCATATTGCTGTAGATTGAATTTCTATTTCAGGTAAAAAAGATAAGCCTGAAGGGCTGAGGATTTATTAACATGATAAAGTCCAATTTCTTTACTATCTCTAATACTGATCACTTTATGCAGCAATTAATACTGTACACAGACTGTCTTTCAAGAACCCAGCAATTCTCTGCGAAGGAAATGGGCAATGATAGAAGGATACCCGATCTAAGTATGCTGATATTGCAAGCTTGAGAAGTTCAGATACTAGAAATTATAACTATTGAAGTCCTTTCAAGTGACTCTTACCTCTCAGATGTAGTGGTTTTTTGGGTGGGGGTGAAATCTGCTGGCTCAGTACTTTTTTCCAACCTTTTGAGAAGTTAGCTGATGTCTAGTGAGTTAGGTGGCTCTTGATGGATAATGCAACTACATTATTCACAACAGAAGCTGCTTTTTGAAATTGATGTCACATGTACTAGGTGTTTGCAATCTGTTGTAAGGCAAATTTGGACTTTTTAAAATCTCACTGGGAAATTTGGACTTTTAAGTCTCAGTATATGGAAAAAAAAAAAAAGGGTTGTTGCTGATTCATGAGTCATTTCACATTATCTTGAAACATGATTTTTGTAAGCATATGTAAAGTCATAGAATTGTTTCCGTTGCGAGAGACCTCTAAGATCATCAAGTCCAACCATCATCCCAGCACCACCATGGCCACTAAACTGTGTCCCAAAGTGCCATGTCACAGGATCACAGGATGTCAGGGGTTGGAAGGGACCCAAAGAGATCACTGAGTCCAACCTCCCTGCTAGAGCAGGACCTTACAATCTAGCTCAGGTCACAGAGGAACACATCCAGACAGGCCTTGAAAGTCTCAGAGAAGGAGACTCCACAACCTCTCTGGGGAGTCTGTTCCAGTGCTCTGTGACCCTTCCACTAAAGTAGTTCCCCCTTGTGTTGACGTGGAACCTTTTGTGCTGCAGCTTTCATCCATTGCTCCTTGTCCTATCCCAGGCAGCAAGTGAGCAGAGCCTGTCCCCATCCCGTCCCCCCCCAACACCCAGCCCTCAGATATTTATAAACATTTGTTAAATTCCACATGTCCTGTTGAACGCCTCCAGGAATGGTGATTCCACCACCTCCCTGGGCAGCCTGTTCCAATGTCTGACCATTCTTGCAGGCAAGAAATTGTTCCTAATCTCCAAACTAAACAGCACTTTGAATACCGAATCTAACCTGTCTGGTGTCCTTCTGTAAACATTCTGTGAATTACTGTGGTGTGCTTGTGACATATTCCTTTGTATGTTTAGCCTTAACACCTGTGTCCAAACAAAAATTAAAGGTTTAACCAACCAAACTACTTTGTTTTCTTTGATTTCAGTTGGTCTTCAATTGGTTATTGTCAAAATCTACGCCACCTTGATCTGTCTGGGTGTGAAAAAATCACCGATGTGGCTGTAGAGAGGATTTCCAGAGCACTGGGGATCATCTCGACTCACCACACCAGGGGGCTTTTGAAAAGCTGCAGAAACAGGAATGCCAAGACTTCGTGGAAAAACAGAGAGATTACTCTGCAGTCCAGCAAGAAGTATAATTGTTTGCCTGAAATCAGCAATGAAAACCTTTTTGAGGGAGGAGATGGTGAGCAGCATTGGACTAAACCTGACGGCTCAGAAAACTTCAGTTCTGCTTATGTGTGGATGCTCGATGCTGATGATTTAGCAGACATTGAAGATGCTGCAGAGTGGAGACACAGAAACGTTGAAGGATTTTGTCTTATGGAACCAACATCCCATGTTAGTTGTTCTGCATCGTGCTACGGTAGAGACATTTATGGATTAAGGACTAGAGGGTGGCAGCAGCACTGTGCTTCTACTGACTTGATTTACTGCGGTCACTCTTTTTGTTGTGCTGGGACAGCACTAAGAACTATTCGAGCACTCCCAGAGTCCTCTGCACTGTGTCAGAAACCACCAAGGACTAAGCAGTCAGAGAAAAAAGACTTTGCATACTCTGGGAGTGAAACAGCAGATGAAGAGGCTGCACGAGTTCTTCAGTTTCTCAGTCTGTCTGGGTGTTACCAGATCACAGACCGTGCTCTCAGGTGAGGAGATGTTTCCCAGCTATTCTGCTGCAGCTTGGTTTTCCTAATTTTCTTTTCTTGGGTCATTCTGAGGTGAATCTACCTAGTTCTAGTAGAAATACTTTCATTGAAGAAACTCTGTGAAGTTTTAAGGATCTTTTGCATGTTAAAATGTTCATAATACCAGACTTAAACTTTGTTGTTAGGAAGCTGTGTTGGTTCACTCATTTTTTTTCACTGTCCTTGCCAGAACTCTGGAAATTGCACAAAACTGGAGTAACATCTCACTTAGCCTGTCTGCACAGTGACATCATTTATGGACGGGCTGGATCAGTGGGCTGAGGCCATCGGAATGAGGCCAAGTGCTGTGTCCTGTACTTTGGTCACAACAAGCCCATGCATTGCTGCAGGGTGGGAAGGAGTGGCTGCCCAGTAGAGAAAGGCCTGGGGGTGTTGGCTGACAGCCATTTGAACACGAGCCTTTTGGGCCCTTTGCTGGAAGAAGGGCATTGAGGTGCTGAACTGTGCCCAAAGAAGGGCAACAAACCTGGTCAGAGATCTAGAGCACAAGTCTTAGGAGGAGCACCTGAGGGAACTGGGGTTGTATAGCTTGGAAAGAGTCTGAGGGGAGACCTATAATCTCTATACAGTTACTTGAAAGAAGAGGTAGTGAGGTGGAGGTCAGTTTCTCAGTTTCTTCTCCCAATTAACAAGCTATAGGACAAGAGGAAATGGCCTCAAGTTGCACCAGGGGAGGTTTAAATTGGATATTGGGAAAAATTTCTTCACTGAATGGAGGCACTGAAATAGGCTGTCCAGGGAAGCGGTTGAGTGAGAGTCCCTAGAGGTTTTTAAAGCCTCTGTAGATGTGGTGCTTAGTGACACAGTTTAGTGGTGGGTTTGGCAGTGTTATTTTATGTTTGGACTTGGACTTAAGTATCTTTTCCAAACTAAATGGCTCTATGATAATTTTTATATGTGCAGAACATTGTGTTAAATATGAAATCATATAACAATTAAAGGAGGAGAAAAATGAATTGACTTGAATAGTGAGATGGCTTCAAGAGTGACAACATTCCCTGTGTGATATTTGCCATTGATGTTTCATACTGTGTTGAAAAAATATAGTTATTGCTTCACAATGAGCATGGAATGAGGCTGAAGTACTTGAAGCCACCTGCTCAGGTGTGCTGCAGCACTTAGGGCTAATTAAAGTGGGCAGATTTCATGCCTACCTGTACTGTGTGCTGTAGTCAACTGAGAAATGGTGTGAGGCACTGCTGGCACCGATTTGTCTCTAGACACTTCATCCCCATTTGATCTTCAGAAGTGCCAGCTGTTCACATGTCTCTTATAGCAGTTCTTCTGCCACTTACTGTTTCACTTAGCAGTGTTAGTCTGCTCAGGAAAAGGTGCAGATAGCTGTGCTTTGTGTTGAGCTTGTTGCTGTTGCAGTGTTGGAGTGGATGGGTACTGCTGAGTTTCATTGAGTGCTGGTTAGGTCGTGCCATGTGTAGTGTGCATGCTACTGGTCTGGTTTTTTTATGATTCAGTAGTCTAGGACCAAAAGGGAGACTTGGTTATTGAGTCATGGGAGGGGTCTAATTGTGGTGCCAGTTTCCCATGGGTGCTTTTTTGATTAAAGACAGTATTTGGGAGCTAAGGTTGCTGCAACAAATGCTTCTTGCACGCATAAGTAAAGTGTGGGGCCCTGGGGAGGCAGAATGAAACCTTCTAAGAGAAACACCTGCCACTTCAGTTGGGAACTGATAGGTTTTGTGGTCAACACTTCTGCCTGCTGGCAAGAACACAGGGATGCTCTGAAGGCATTTTCACTTTAATGTCCTGGCTTGAATTTGCAGCTTTGTGCTTCCAGCCTGATGGGTTTTTGAGGTGGATAAGCTGCTTTGTGATTGAAGTTGGGTTGGGTGCCCTGTGAGCTTGCAGAGAAGCAAGCAGACTAACATGAAGTGATTGCTCAGGAGGGGTACATCCATCAGACTGTTGCATCAGGAGAGAGAAAATAGAGACTTGTACTTGAACAATAAGATGTTGTGTTGGCAAAGAGAGGCTCTATTGCTAGTCCTAGGGAAATACAGGTTTGGATTTCAGAATAGCTTTAGCCAAAACAATGTAAGACAGCCAACCATGTGGAAAGGTAATGTGCCAAACCTGGCAGTGTGATGTGTTCAAGTTGGGTTGAGGAATATATATCACCTTGGAAGAGTTGTCAGGGTCAGGGGTGTTTTGGACAACAACGTCTTGGTAGTCATTTGAAAGACTTAATTATGCCTGGAGTCACTCATAAGCGAAGCAATTTAGCTTTTGTCTGACAGCAGGAGCTGTTAGTTTCTGTAGAAAGTGGTTCATTTTTCAGGTCTGTTGTGCAAATTTGGGGTGATCCTCTTTATAAGGGTCTGAAACTGCTCAGATTTAAAGCAACATGGTTTATTTATTAGATGACTTGGATGTTTGGTTTCTGCAACAGGATGCAGTTACGTCCATGACCTGGTGACCTCCTGGAGTACCAGTCAGTCTAGCACTGCAGACTCTTAACCCCTCTCTTCTGTCTGTTAACAGGGCACTGACTCTGGGAGGAGGACTGCCGCACTTGGAACACCTGAACCTCTCTGGTTGTCTCACTGTAACTGGTGCAGGCCTGCAGGAGTTAGTTTCTGCATGCCCTTCTCTGAACGATGAACACTTTTACTACTGTGACAACATTAACGGTAATGTCCTTTTATGAAGACGTGATGCTTTCCTGGGGAGCAATGCTTCTTTGGGTCAGGGGACACACCTAAAACAAGGGGAACCACCAAACCCCCACTTTGTTTCCTTGCCTGCATAGCACTGAGTTTCAGCAGATTAATTATGAAATGACAATTAAGTCAGTTTTTGTTCTTTTGGGGTTTTTGCTTGACTGTGGTTCTCTATAGGCTTGGGAAGCATTTTCAGTCCACCTGTCTTACACTTTCACTTCAGCATAAGTAGTAGGGGCTAGAAAGAAAGACTCCATACAGCTAATAGACACTGGCTCTCTTCATATCTTCCCTGTAGACCATGTAATTTTGTGTTTTCTTCATGATCATAACTTCAGGCAGGGGCTTCATTAGGTCAGTACCAAAGTGGTGTTAGGAAAGGAATGACTTGTGTGTGCCATGCAAAACCTCCTCCCATATTGCAGCAGTTTTGGTATAGGATATTTTTGATCCTCCCATCTTGTGTCCTTACAGAAGATCATAGATCATAGAATGGTAAGGTTGGAAGGGACCTCAAAGATCATCTAGTTCCAAACCCCTGCCACAGGCAGGGACACAGATGTCTTATAATAACTTAAACAAAAATAATTAATTGCATTTTTTATGAAGAAGACAGCTTAAGTGTAATATTTCATAAATGGAGCAACTCGTATCATCCAAAATACCATAACTTTGAATGTAATTGAGCAATATCTTTAAAAGTTCTTAATTATTTGGAACACTTAAGCTATTAGCTTTTATTAGTTAGTAAGTTAGTAGAATCATAGAATGGTGAGGTTGGAAGGGACCTCAAGGATCATCCAGCTCTAACCTCCCGCCATAGGCAGGGACACCTCCCACTAGTACAGGTCACCCAAGGCCCCGTCCAACCTGACCCCGAACACCCCCAGGGAGGGAGCAGCCACAACCTCCCTCGGCAACCTGTTCCAGCACCTCACCACCCTCACTGCAAAGAACTGTAATACATGTTCAAACTCTCAGAGAAAATCTAGGTATCACTGAAGGATTCAAAATACCCTTCTAAAGAAACACCTGATATCATTTTCATTAAACACAAATGGAAAATGTAGTTTATTTTTCCTGGTTTTACTTGAGTCAGTAACTTAGAGATAGATCTAAGTTAGAAGATCTGCATAAATGCATAAAATACGTTTATGGTGCAACATTTTTTGCAGTGTTTACCACACTGAAATTCAGTCTGTTAGGTCCAGTAAGCATTCATAGTATGGGAGATGGGAGCCATGGTGAGATTTGCATTCCATGTGTGAATTTTAAAACGGGTAAGTGCAACAGAAGAGAGGGGGAAAGGAGGATAACAACTGAGTTCAGAGCATTGTAAGAGCTAATTGTAAGACAAAATTATATTCCCTGGTAGCTCCTAGTGTTCAGCTCAATGATGTACATCTCTTGTCGAGATGCAGGCACAGCAGGAGCACAGGATGCCAGAGCTTTGGTGCTACAAGGGAATCTGTACTGACATTTGGGTATTCACTTTGTTGGAACCGATAGAAGATAATGCACTTGGATTGAATCCTAATATTAGAATTGAAAATGTTAAATCATAGTTTGCTTCCATAATTTTTGCACTACTTTTGTGCATTTCTTTGATGCTGCTTTATGTGGTAGTTTTGTGGTGTTTTTTTCTTAATGCTTTTCAGACATATTTTGTTACTTTGTTCTGTTCCATCCAGACTACAGATTTTAAAAAAATCTTGTAACATTTCAAGGTGAAAATTTTAAGGTTCCTATTTCAAAATCCCTCACTGAGTCTCCTTCCTGCCTTGTGTTGAGTTTAAAGCTATCTTCAAAGACCAGTCAAAAGCCTTTTTGTTTTGTATCTGATTCCTTGCTATTTTTCTTCTGGGTTCACTTCTGTCAGTAATACCAGACTTTGTGTTCTGGTTTATCTGCAGACATTCCTGTTTCTGTCCTTGTCCCTAAAATTCACTGTTGTCTTAGCAGTAGTTTACAAACCCAGAATCTCATCTGAATTGACCACTTGAAAGCTTGGCTCTTGGATAACCAGTTACTTTTATTGAGAGAAAGGAACAGGAGAGTGAGACTCTCATGGTCTGACTCCTCACATCTGTTGAGAAATGGTAGCAGCTCAGAAGATGGTGGCTGTTTTCTTTAAGAAAAACTTTAAAGGGGTGTCCTGAGCAAAACTCTGAAACAGAAAATAACCTTTTATAACTGAATCCCCTGCAGATTTCTCTCTGTATTTGTAGTCAAACTTCATTGTGATAGAGCTATTCAGTGTAAAAAAACTGCTGCCTTATTCCACTCTGTGGGCAGCAGGATTTCTGTGGCAGCTTGAACTCTTTTGAGTATTTCTACAGTAACTGTAGGGGAAGCAATAACTGTTTCCTTTACATCAGTCCATATCCACAGCTGGCTGTTTCTTTGTACATACACAGAGCACATTATGAACTGCACAAAGGTTACTGATCTGTAAGCATGTAGAGAATAACTTCATAACTTTCTTTTCCCACCAGCTTATCAGGCTGGTTTGGAGGAAGGAGATATGTTCTGGGATCAGGTTGGAAAACCTGTCAGTCTTGCAGAACAAAAAGTGGAGCCAACAGCATGGAATAATTAGTGTTTGGATAGTAAAGATAGCACTTTGCTGACCATTGATAAATAGGGGTTACTGTCATCTACAGCCTCTTTTTTCCTATAAAGACTGAGCTCAGGGGAGGCTCTTACACACAGCTGCTCTGGGTTTTGTGTGTGCAGAGCTTGCTGAGCTTGTTTGGAAGGCATGTTTGCAGTTCTCAGATGTTCAGTGTAAGGCTTGGTCTAACTGCAGCTGTTCACTAGAGCCAGAGGCAGAGCAGCTGTGGTTAGACTGACTCAGTTGGGCCTGAGTCACAGAGTGCTGTTGCGCAGCAGTAATATGATGCAGTTTTTATGAGCAGACCTCCACATTTATTTTCTGTTGGTATGACTTCATTTCTTGGTTTTGTATACTGATGTTTAGGATCTCTTACCTATGTTTGGCTTAATGCAGGAGATTTGGAGTTAGGTAGCCCTGAAAACAAGTCTGTCAGTAACAGTCCTAAACTTGGTTTTGTTTAATGTCTAAAACATTTGGTTGTAGCTCACACCAAACTGAGTGAGAATTTAATGTTTGAGTTACCTCCTGCCATTTACAATTGTCCAACTGTGTTCAGTCTCCTTACTGTGTTCTCAAAGCCTGAAGTGCTGTTAGCTTCAGGATTAGAAAAATGGAGCTCTCCAATTTCTGCAGCAGAAACTTTTATATGGTTCATCAGGGTGTTGAGAACAAGATAAAGGGTGTTGCTGCATGGCTCTGGAAGCCTTGGGGCATTCAGTTTTGGAGTACTGCATGTGGGTTTGGTCTCCCCATCTTGAGGAGCGTTTGTAATGAAGTTACCAAAGACACAGAAGAGGTCTGTTGAGAGAGTTAGCAGCTGTCTTGCAAGGAGACACTCAGAAGGCTGGAATGTTTCAGTCTGGGAATGACAAGGTTCAAAGGGAGGTGACTGCTTACAGAATTAGGAAAGCAGATGAGGTGAATGTGCAGCAGTAGCTCTCCGAATTCTGCAGTGATGGAGCTCAGTGGCTGTAGATGAAGCGGGTAGGTGATTGACTTAAAGCAGGTAGAAAATGTAGTTAACCTCCGGAACATGGTCCAGTGGGGAATTGTGGAAGCAGTTAGTATCAGCAGGTTTAAAAAGAGGTTAAACAAATGTGTGCACCAGTGGGCCATAAACAAATACTACAGGGAGTGGACTTTAATGCTCCTGCTACAGCAGTGGGGGATGCCGGGAAGCCATCACAGTTCTGCAGGGTAGCCTTATGTCATCTTCCTAGGCAACACTTGCTGCTGGCAGTGACGAGAAGGCAGTGTTAGGTGGACCACTGGTCAGACCTAGAAGGGCAGGTTCTTATGTTCCATTTATGATCATGAGGAATGGAATAATATTCTTTAAAAGGAGCAAGAAAAGGCTGGAGAGCAGTAACGACATACTGAGTGTTCCCTGCCTCGGGATGCTCTGGTTCTGTTCCCTTTGTCAACAAGCATTTTACTAGACCTGTGGCAGTTGCTTCAGAAAGTAACTGCTGCACTGCTTAGCTGTGGCAGTGGTGTGGGGGAGGTCAGCTTCGACTTGGGAAATGCTGCTGCACAGAACATGCTCTGCCGAACCTGTTGAGAAGCACCCAGTTGCCTTTTTAAGGCACTTATGAAGAAGCTTTCAAACTAGCTTGTGAGTGACTTGGAGCATCAAAATGTACTTCCAGTGAAGAAAAAGGAAAATGAGTTAACTGACAAATGAGAAGTTTACTACTTTTTGCATACTGTAACCATTGTCCTTCATTAGAGAGCCTCAGGTTTGTTGTATTCAGTCTCATGCATGTTAACTTAATTACTCTGTATAATGTTGCTCATCAGTGTGTGGCATGAAGCAGAAAGCTGATTTCCAGACACCAGGTTCTTGGAAATTAATTGAATTTATGATTTTTAAATTACTGTTCAAGGGGAAAAGGACAAGCCAGACATAACACAGTGCCTGAGTGAATTACATGGTTTTGATGGGCTTTTCTAAGTGTATTAAAAACACCCTGAATATTCTTCCATTTATCTTAAATACAAAGAGTGGAGCAAATTTGAGTAGTCCTGGTTAGGTCTTTACCAGATTGTTTTAGTAAACTCAGCACCCCACTTCCAAACTGAATGTAAATGTTTGTGTCTCTAAAGCAGGCTGCAGGAAATAAAATCCTGTAATAAATGTAATAGTTTTTTTATCTCATGATCACTCTAACATTGCAAATTAAAGGGATAACAAAAGCAAAGGTAAGTGGAGGTGGGTAGAATTACAGTGTTGGTTTGTACTGTCTGTGCTTGCAACTTACTTTCTTTTTGAATGGCCAATTGTTAGCCTCAGTATTTTTCTTCTCTTCATTTTTGACTTTCCAGTCAACAGTATGTGAGTTCTAACCAACCACGAAGTGTTCACAGAGGGGAAAAAAGCCTCACCTTTTCAGACTAAAAATCTATTTCCATTCTAGTAGAAAGTTTTGGAGATGATGGTTTCTTTGGCAATGCCATGAGGCCATCATCCGAATTTAAAAAATAGGAGTTAAATATGCATTGTGAAAATGCTCCTCAATCCTGAGAGCTGGCTGTGAGAGCATGCTGAAACCTGCTCTTCTAGTGCTGCTCATCGTGCATCTGTGTCCTTTTTGAATGTGTGATCTCCAGGGGACTAAGCTATCAGAGCAAAAATACCCTGCAAAGTAGCTGTTCCGAGATTTTTACACAGCAATAGTACTGGCAGTGTTTCAGACTTCACTGTGCTGAATGGAGCTCAGTGTATTGAAGAAGTGGAGGCCTCTTCTGAATGCCCAGGTTACAAGAACATCTGACTCAGTAATGGCCTTTTCGTCCTTTCACATCTGTTCTGTTTTTGTGCAGGTCCTCATGCTGAAACCGCCAGTGGATGCCAGAACTTGCAGTGTGGTTTTCGGGCCTGCTGCCGCTCTGGCGAGTGACCGCTGCCTCCTGCCCTTTCAGTCTACTTCATTTAGCTGAGCAGGCTTCCTCTCATGCACTTTACTTACAGTCTGCATCTTGTGTTAACAATCCTTGGAGTGAGATTTGTTATACTAGCCCGACCCTGCCCGCAGCCTCCAGTTCTTGAGTGTACTGTACAGTGTGGTAACAATCTCACAGTCTCCTTTGGTTTGAAGGGTGTTGGGTTTTGTTTTACTTAATTTGGGGAAGATGGGAAAACAGTCAGATTATCTCTCTTTTTTTTAATGCCACTTTCTTCTAAGTTTGGCACTTAAATATTCTTTACTGGATTATTTTGTGTTAAGTGATTTTTTTTTTTTTTTTAAATCTTTTTCTCTTGAATCCATCAATACAATATAAAGCTCTGCAGAGAATTTGAAATGTATTGTTTGCATTTGAGTATCAATTCTACATCTTTAGGAGCCTTGGGGGTTTTTTGGTTTGTTTTCTTTTGTTTGTTTTTTTTTTTCCCCTTTCCTCTCATCCTGAAGTCATTCTTTATATTGCAAAATTAGGGAAATTCCCACCTTCCTTTTGCATTTGGTTTTGTATTTGGGCTTGAATGACATACTCAAATAAAACATTCCCACCACTACAACTGTCTGTAGCAGTTAAACAAACATGCTCTTAAGAGGTGCACCATGCGGGTAGGCTACAGAGATTGTGCAGGTGGATGGTGTGGTGACTGCAGAGCTGTGAACCTTGTGGTGGCTGTCGGGGCTGGGAAGGAGCAGCTGGAGGTCCTTTTGCTTCTTGCTGCAAGGTGCCATTTTCTGTGCAGCTCAAGAGAGACACAGCTGAGGACTGCAGAAATGTCTTCACTTTTATCCTGTGTTTCTTACTTCACCCCTCTCTGAAGGGGAGTTGGACTAAACTTGGGAGGAGATGGCATCAGTGTGTGATGACAACACAGCTACTGTTTTCTTTGGAGGTTTATAGAGGGAAACCTGTGGCAGCGACCCCAGCCTTTGAACCAAAGGTTTTGTGTCTAGTATTTATTAGATAGACAATCTTAGTTTGGAGTTGAGCTGAAGAACACTCAACCTTGGTATATTCTGATGAAAATTCTTCCTAAGCTCAGCCCACCAGCATTTTCACTTGAGCTTGATTAGAAACGTAGCCACAGAAAAGGATACAGGTTGATCTCAGGGTTAGCAGTTAGCAGAACTACTTATCTACTAATAAGCAAATCTGGATAATTTTTTACTAGGCGATCTTGCAGATAAGGTAACTTAATCAAATTCTTGTGTAAAATGAATGAACTTCCACTTCAGTTTTGGTAAAAATATTTATTAAACTGTTTCTAACCTCTAAAGAAAATGTTTTGCACCTCGAATTATACAAAGCAGCCTCTTAAAAATCGAAGTATGGCCTTCACTGATGGCTCTTTGGTGCTTGAAATTAATTCATAGGTAAACAGTCCTGATCTTCATTCAGGAACTCAGGTTACTGGAAGACTCTTACCTATTTGTATTTGCCCATGTCTTTGAAGAGGAGGAAAGTCTGTACATAAAATAACTGACAAGCTAAGCCCATAGTGTTCAAGGCACAACTGCAGGAACCAGGTTTCACCTGCGTTTTACGCTGCACTGTCACTACCTGTGGACGTGTGTAATGCTTTCAAGAGTGTGTTGTCCCACTGGGAGCTATCAAACACTATAAAAATCACATATTAGTACTGGAATTTAATTTGGGACTGTCAGTCTCTCCCTGAGCAGTAATAAGTGGTCTCTTCGCTGGCTGTAGGGTGAATACTGCTCCTGTGTTTGCAGCTACTGAAACACAGGTTCTCACTCAACTGTAAAAATACTTGGGATAGCTCAAATGAGCACTTGAGAAATCTGCTACAGTTTCCCCTACCTAAGCATGTTTCCTGAGTCATTCTGGCTGGTCTGTACATGCAGACACACAGGTCTGTACTGGTCACCTGTTTCGCACAAGTGAGGCAACATAAATCCAGACAGAGAGAACGCTCTGGGGATAGGGATGAACGTACACAGCCAAGGCAAATTCAGCACTGGCACCATCAATGGTGTGAACTCCTGTGCTGTGCACAGCTTCTACTAAAGGTCTGACTTCAGAAAATGGCATATGAATAGGAAATCCAGAGACCTGGGGGAAAGAGGAAAAGACACATAAAGGTAAGAAGTAAAGAGCAAAAGCACCTGAATACATAGCTTAAAAAAAAAAATCTGTTTTACTGTGCATGATAATTTTTCTATTGCTGGCCTGAGGAGGTGCAATAAAAAAACCCAAAAAACCTGGTTTGTACTTTGATACCACCTCCCTGTTTCATGTACACCAAACAAGCTTCTGACTTTCTCCTCTTCATGTTGAACTTAACCCAGACTGAAGATGTTTAGAAATCCACTAGAATTAAGTTACAGCAATGAACACACAGTGCCTAACTTTGCTGCCTCTTTGCTGGTTGTAATTCATTATGTTCTCTCTGCATTGGCTGATGATTGGAGGTGGCAGACTTGAGCCCATCATACATTTCAGGTCCAACCCTTTGTTGTGTGCAGTATTCTCACCACACGTCTTGCATGAAGAGCAAAGAGAAGAACCTAACTTTCAGAACAGCCTGGAGGAAGCATGCATGGGCACACCAGTGGCTGCAGGGACTAGTGAAGTAAATATTCTGTCTCTAAAGGTGAGGAGTAGAAAGCTGAAGTAAGGCATGTTTTTGTACCTGTAAGCAGACTCTGTTCAGTACTACTCAGCACTAGTGTCAGGTTGTTACTAACCCCAGCCTTAAGCATTACTGCAATAGCATTAAAGATCCACACTTGTGTTTCTGTATTGGAGGTAGTGACTATTGGGATACAGCATGCAAGAACAGTGCAACCACTTAATCTTTACATTCTCATCTTTACATTCAAAGCTTTTTTTTCTTCAGCATCTACAAAGAAAATAGATCTGAAACTAATCTATTTGCTTATTTTTGGTATAAAAGCTCTTTGTAGCTTTTATATTTGTAAATGGCACAGGACATGCTTCTGTACTAGAAAGCAGGATTTAGATCCCTATTTCTATGCACAAGCCATACATATTCACAACTGTACCTTGTAATCTCCTAGCTGTTTTTGCAGCTCTGCCTGATGGTCATCTTCAACATCTTTGCCTTGGTTTTGTTCCAGGAGTGGCAAAAAGTTACGCAGGGTGGAGGTACAGTATCTGTTCCAGCGAGTTAGATGCCTTGGTCTCCATTCCATAATCTTCTCCTTTAACAGTTTTTCAATCCTGCAGTAAAATAAATTGATGGTTATAGTTCAGTATACATTTACTGGGCCTCTGAACTGATCTCCCTTCATACACTTTGTATGTATTGTGGGGAACACAAATGACCTCTGTAACAGGTACTGCTACCTGATCACAGAATGTTAGGGGTTGGAAGGGACCTCCAGATACCGTGAAAGCACAGGAAGGCAATGCCAGTATAGCTGCAGTGCCTCCATGTTTCCTAACAGAATAGGAGGCCAAGGACTTACATGCAACCTTTTTTACTTTACACCCTGCCCTCTCCTCCACAGCACTCTGTTAATAACTACAGTTCTTTCTGGCAAGCTATTAAAACATTTTTAAAAGCTCAGTGAACTGCAGCTTCTGATTTGTTTTTCAATCAGGCCATTCCCAATTTCTAGCATCCAAGGCAGGTTTGTAGGACTCAGCTATGAATCCCCTTCAGTGATCAGCACTGACAGCATTTGGTTTGAGGTAGACTTACCTGCCCTGAAGTTCCATGGCCGCAGCCTTGTCTGAAGGCTGATAAACCAGTTCTTCAGGCTAGCAAGAAGTGAAACAAATGTTAACAGGTGCAGTCTCTTCTAGCTGTTTAACAGTGTTGGAAGTGGTGCTTACAGGCGTTCACTGGTAGGTATCAGAGACATGATGAAAACATTAAGTAGATGTTCGTGTGGAATGCTGGTTGGTTGGTTTTGTTTTTTGCAGTAAACTTCAACTGTGTCTACCTTTGAGAAACTGTAGAGAAGTTCCTGTTTCTGTACCTACAGCCAGAAATCATCTTGCCACATTTTCTTTAGCACACCAAGCCACTGTAGATAGGTTTGTGTTCAGGATCTGTCCCATTTAGTTCACTGTGGTCCTGAGATCTTACATGGATAGTTAAAGGACAACAGCTGTGCATTCATTCTGTAGCAAACCAAATACTTTACCTAGTCCTGCTTTTTTAAGGTGTGCCTGCAGAAATCTTTTGAAAACCTCAGTGCTACTCCATAAATAGACTGAACCCCAGAAGCCCAAAGAACTTAGTCTCTGCTTCTTTATACTATGCCTGTGATCTCTCCTCCCCTCAGATGAAGCTGGTACTAGGCCCATTAATACCTGAATGCTGGAGAGACCAGGAAATGGCAAGCTTCTTGAAAAGAAAGACTTCCAAAGTTTGGATTTGCTGATATCGAAACTTATCCTTGCTGGGGAATCATATTCTTGCATGTTAAACCAAATCTGCAAGAAAGTAAGTTCAGTTTAGCTTTCAGCATAACTAGAATCACTAAGACTGGAAAAAAAACTTTAATTAAGGTCCTTGAGTACAACCATAACCCAACTACCACAATCACTAAACTTCATCCTGATGCACCACATTTACAAGCTTCTTGGGACACTTCCAGTGATGGTGACTCCACCACCTCCCTAGGCAGCCTGTTCCAATGCCTCACCACTGTCAGTAAAGAAGCTCTTAATGTCCAGTCTAAATCACAGAACACATTCCACCTACCATGGCAATGCAGTCCTATATAATTTTGCCCTCCTACACCAGTTACCAGTATGAGGTCACATAAGCAAGGCAATCTTGTATGGTCACAGCTGATGTGCAGCTCACATCTAGAGGGATGGTGCTGGTCTGTCATGTCTGGAGCTGCTGCGTATGGGCTGCGATCTCTGTGTCAACAGAATGACTGCCTGCAGTTGGCAGCTCTTCCTGATGAATCTCCAGCATCACAGTATCTCATAGTGCTGGGCCACAGTACCCTCCAGAGTTTCTTCCACTGTCCTGAGCTGCATTCCCACCCC
This sequence comes from Ramphastos sulfuratus, assembly GCA_013399055.1. Classification (NCBI taxonomy): domain Eukaryota; kingdom Metazoa; phylum Chordata; class Aves; order Piciformes; family Ramphastidae; genus Ramphastos; species Ramphastos sulfuratus. Next base: position 203,159 of record WBNM01029027.1, on the reverse strand, counting down.
TCTGGTTTACTGTGCAAGTCTTCTGATGGGATTCTTCCAATGACCCAGCACAGTGCAGCTGTGGTTATGATGCCTGGTGCTCTGCTGTACCCCAAGCTTATGATGCAGAATGGAAATAGATACTGCAGACACAGCTCCTATGTATACTTAGCCATCAGGAGCGAGCCCTATATCTTGCACTCCTTTATTGATTGGTTTGGCCTGTGTTTGAGCCTAGGCTGAGGCTTGCAAGCACTGTAAGCTTCTTTTTCAAAAGAACCTGTCAATAGACTGCTAAGGCTGCAACACGTACCAACAAGGTGTCGATGTACTTATGTAACTTTTTATAGCTGATGGTTCTGTGAGCAGGCTCTGTGGCACAAGATAGCTGTTTCTTCCCTGGCTAGAGACAAAGTGGGGTTGCTCTGCTGGCAGCACACCTGCTCAGTCACACGTACACTGCACTGAGTTGCTCTGAAAGATGCTGTTGAGCAATGCAGTTCAAGATTAGCTGATTAGGCTGCCAGCGCTGACGTCCCACAAGATTAGGAACCAGCACTACGTGACACCTCAAATGACTTCTCTGGGTGTGTTTTAAGCAGAGAAAATAAAAGCAAAGGCTTGCTGTACTTTGGTGCACAAAGGAAGCCTGACTCACTGCTTCCTTGTAGTGCTGCCAAAACAACTAAGGAGCAAACTTTTAAATTCCAGTTTTCATTCAAAGACCACCTAAGGGTTATTTTTTAAATCTTGCCTTCTGTTTCCTCAGTTTCAGACTTTCACACATCTCTCTGCCTCACTATCTTGTCCTCACTTGTGTCCCCAGGAGCTGTGAGGGCTGCCTTCCAGCCAAGTCAGAGAATGCTGCTGGCAGGAAACTGCCCAGAGCTTCTGTCCCTCCTGACACAGCTCTGCCCTGTTCTGTAGCATTTGGTTCACCTGCCCTGAGCTGCCAGCTCTCCCCTCACTGCTACGTCTCAGGGTTTCCAGCCACACAATGAGTACATTTTGAACATGCCCTGGTATTGCTTCTCTTCCACAGTAAATACACAGGAGGGTGTGGTACAGGCAGAAAATTGGTGCAGTTTCTGTGCATTAAGTGCCAGCTCTATGCTCTGTGTTTTGCACTTGGAACCATTCCGCCCTTAAATGTAACAGCTCAAGCCACTCCTTTCGGTGTGTGACATTTCACCTACAAACTGTTAGTTCTGGTGATTTACTTACTACCCCTCCAGCTAAGCAGTGGTCATCCAAGTTGGGAAAGGTAAGCAAAACCCAGTACTAAAAATTATATGAACAAATCATAGAGTGGTAAGGTTGGAAGGGACCTCAAAGATCATCTAGTTCCAACCCCCTGCCATAGGCAGGGACACCTCCCACTAGCACAGGTTACTCAAAGCCTCTTCCAACCTGGCTTTAAACACCTCCGGGGAGGGAGCAGCCACAACCTCCCTGGGCAACCTGTGCCAGTGTCTCACCACCCTCACTGGAAAGAACTTCCTCCTAACATCCAGTTTAAATCTCCCCTCTGCCAGTTTAAACCCATTGCCCCTAGTCCTGTCATTACAAGACCTTGTCAATAGTCCCTCCCCAGCCTTCCTGTAGCCCCCTTCAGATATTGGAAGGCTACTCTAAGGTCTCCTTGAAGCCTTCTCTTCTCCAGGCTGCAGAGCCCAAATTCTCTCAGCTTGTCCTCATATCAGTGCTGCTGCAGCCTCTTTGTGGCCTCCTCTGGACCCCCTCCAACAGTTCCATGTCCTTCCTGTGCTGGGGGCTCCAGAACTGTACACAGTAGGCCAAGTGGGGTCTGATGAGAGCAGAGTAAAGGGGGAGAATCACCTCCCTCTCCCTGCTGGCCACACTGCTCTTGATGAAGCCCAGGAATGTCATGATCCACCTAAATCCTCACTTTAAACAACTTATTTTGAATATTTGAAGTAGCTCAAAAAAAATTACTTAGGACTAAATAAAAACAATAATGCAACAACATAAACATAGCTGCACTACAGAACAAATGCATAAGGTCAAGAAAAACATCAAGTTACCAACTCTCATGTGAATAGAAATGTGGCAGACTGGGTGCACTTACATTGTCACAGCTGATCAGACAGTACACATTTTGTAGGGGGCAGAAAGTATCATACTGCCCATAGAAACTGCCAGCACTGGGGTTCCAAATCACATATTGACTCTGCTCCAAAGTTAATACATATGCAGTTGGTCCCTAGGAAGGCAAAAAAAAAGTATGAGAAAGATGTATTAAAACTGGCTACAAAGACATGCTTTCTATTGTTTGGAGTATTACATTTTTACTTGGGAGATTAATGGGATTTGTTTGGGGCAGAGGGCAAATGGGAAGAATTTAAGAGGGACAGGGATCTGCTCGACAGAGTCCAGCAGAGGGCTACAAGGATGATTAGGGGCCTGGAGCACTGCCTGATGAGGGACCTGGGGCTTTTTGGTCTGGAAAAGAGAAGACTGAGAGGGGACTTAATAAATGTTTATAAATATCTGAGGGCTGTGGGAAGACCCCTGTGTCAGGACCGGGGAGGACAGGCTCTGCTCACCTGCTCCCTGAGACAGGACAAGGAGCAATGGATGGAAGCTGCAGCACAGGAGGTTCCAGCCTAACACTAGGGGGAACTTCTTTACTGGGTGGGTCACAGGGCACTGGAACAGGCCTCCCAGAGGGGTTGTGGAGTCTCCTTCTCTGGAGACTTTCAAGGCCTGTCTGGATGTGTTCCTGTGTGCCCTGAGCTAGATTGTCTGGTCCTGCTCTGGCATGGGGGTTGGACTGGATGATTTCTTTGGGTCCCTTCCAACCCATCCTGTGTAGTTTATACGTTCGTTACAATTCAACCAACTAACACATACTAATGTGTCTTATGTGGTAGAGAAATACACGGCCCTCGGTGGGAACCAAAGACTTCACAGAATATAAGTTAGCATTCAGAGCAAATGAAAAAATCCCCTTACCTCAGGAATAGCATTTCCAATGACAAGCCAGGCTTTTTTCCCCATACCAAGAAAATAATTGCACAGCAGCACAGCATGTTCCTCCTCATCTCCCGCCAGAAGATAGAGAAATTGCTAATTGAGGTGCAAAAAAAAACAACCAGTAAGGTCTTTCAATGCAGTTATAAACTGCATATCAATTTACTTCTTAACACTTCTGAAGCAAGAGTCCCCTCAGATCTTTGCAGCTGATCTTTACTGGTTATTGGGCACTGCTTTAAAATGCAGGATGAAAAGGGAATGCTGTGAAAATCCCCGATGCAGATTTTACCACAAAAAATAGAGTCTTTGCCTTCTAAGCTATTCAGAAATGTACAGAAAAGTTCTGAGATGGTGAAAATAGAATTTATGGTTAACTTTATGTGTGCTGTTATGCCACAGATGTATTTGTACGTGACAGAGAAGGCTGAGTGTCCCCTTACTGCTGACATGATGTGCAATGTTTTTCTCTAGTTCTTGGGAACTACAATGATCAGTTTTGTGTCTGAAGTCTCCAGCAGCCAGCACCCTCTCATTTGTGCATGGCTAGCCATTCTGGGTTGGTTTATAACTGGGAAAAACAACAACAGGAAAAGCTTAAAGCCCTGAGCACTCTTAGGGTCAATCAATTACAGCCCACTGAAGATAAATATTTTGGCTCCTATCGGGATAAGCAACTTTTCTAAATCTTTCTGTATGAGGAAAAGGAATGAGGATCAGAAAGTCCTCACAATAGAGTCACAGAATAATTCACGTCTGAAGGGGCCTCAAGAGCTCATCTAGTATGATCTCCCCCAGAAATCAGGGGCTGCTGGGATGCTACATCACATTCAAGAGGACGAATAACTTCTGTTAAATGCACTGCTTACATCTGATGTACTCCATAAGTCACAAATTCCAGCAAAAGACACAGTATCTGGCAAAAAAGGAATCAGAGCAACGTAACGAGCCACTAGTTCCTGCAAGAAAAGAAAACAGCACCAGTCACAACAGGGATACCCAACAGCAGTATGAGACCAGATGTGAGGCACAGTGCTGTTGCCACAGACAGCAATGACAAATCACTGAGCCCATCGCAGCAGCAGCTAGCTCATTTTAGAAGCTCATTTTAGAACTTCTATCAAAGACTGGTATGATTAGTCTCATTGAGGTTTAGCAAAATTGTCTTTTTAGGGGCAACACTCATTAATATCCCTATTTTGTTCCAGAGAAGACAAGTATCCTTTCCCAACATCACTATGGATAGACTCACTGTCTATCACGAAATCACTACTGCATTTTGTACCTCCAGCTCTTCCTTTACAAGAAGCACAGCTCTAAAATGGTTATCACAGAATCATAGAATGGTAAGGTTGGAAGGGACCTCAAGGATCATCTAGTTCCAACCCCTGCCATAGACAGGGACACCTCCCACTAGAACAGGTTACTCAAGGCCTCGCCCAACCTGGCCTTGAACACCTCCGGGGAGGGAGCAGCCACAACCTCCCTGGGTAACCTGTGCCAGTGTCTCACCACCCTCACTGGAAAGAGCTTCCTCCTAACATCCAGTCTAAATCTCCCCTCTGCCAGTTCAAACCCATTGCCCCTCGTCCTGTCATTACAAGACCTTATAAATAGTCCCTCCCCAGCCTTCCTGTAGCCCACTTCAGATACTGGAAGGCTACTCTAAGGTCTCCTGGAAGCCTTCTCTTCTCCAGGCTGCAGAGCCCCAGCTCTTGTAGCCTGTCCTCACAGCAGAGCTGCTCCACCTTCGTGGCCCTCCTCTGGATCCACTCCAACAGTCCCACGTCCTTCCTGTGCTGGGGGCTCCAGAACTGCACACAGGACTCCGAGTACTGGAGTACTCCAGGTTATGTGTCTACATGCATGTGTGAACACACATGTTCTGAGATGTACAACTGAGAACCTTCACTCTCTTTTCAGAGTACTTACTGCTGCTGTTTGAGAACTGTTTGGGACAGCATCCAGAAGCTCCTGTGGTGGATTCAGAGGTCTGATATATCTGGTAATAAAAACTGTCTTGCCATTGAGGTCAATCACAGTCGTCAGGCACTGGCGGCTTGGAAACTTCAATGTACACTCAGCTTCATACTTTTCTGCTGCCTGGAGCAATTTTTCATCTTCTTGGGTATCAAACTTCAAAAGACAATAGAATTTATACAAAAGTGGTTTTATTTAGAGTTTAGGCTTAAGTCTTTATTATAGTCAGCCTTATTTCACTGCTTAGAGGAACATAAAAGGAGAGCAGTTTGCAGTTTCCTTGTGGTTTAAGCTTTGGCTTGCAGATGTCTGTGTGCAAGGTCAAGGCAATGGAAAAATTAGGCAAGCTGAATTTACTTACAAATGCTCTTAATGACCTGTACCTGTGAGCTGTCTTTAGGAAAGCACTGCAAAATGTGAAAGCTATAGCCAAGGAAAACTGCAAGGATGAAACACAACATATTAAATTAAAGGTAAACAATTATGGTTAGGTACTAATCCTACAGGCCACTCACCTAACACTCCATTAAAACCACAACTGAGGTTATGCACAAATTCTCAGTGATTTTTATATAAATAAGACTGCAACAACCCTGCAAAATGCCAAAATATTTGCAAAGAAGGTCCAAGTAAATTTTAGATGAATTTTTATATAATCCAGACTTGTTTAAAATGTGACATTCCAGAAACAAATCTAAGACTTTAAAGCACATATTAAATACATATATATATATAAGTAGAGAGAGCAAGAACAATTTTCTGCTCTTGTATCACTTAAGAAGTCATCTTTTAAAGATATTAAGATCAGTCAAAATAGGTTTTTCATCTGCTTAGAATCCCTTCTATATTTCTATGGGTGCTGAGAATTAAAGCTCACCCCTCATAGTATTTCTATTCAAAATAAACCACTTCTTTGTAATTTGTTACCCCCCTTCTCCAACAAACCAGAGGTGGAACAGCTGGGCACTGCCCTGTAGCTACATCTCCAAGTCAGCAGAGAAGGCACACAGTGGTCATTAACAGCCCCTGGCACTTTGTAAATTGAAAATGTAATAATCCACTGCAAATACTACAGACAAACAGCTACCATGTGAGAGTCAAGTGATGCAAAGAGTAAAAATTAGATTGCTGAATGGCACAAAGACAAGCTACATCTTGAACAGAGAACAACAGGAGTCTCTCAACTGATTTAACTTACATAAATGCATATAGTTTATATAAATGATACAATTTTCTAATTTCATATTGTACCTTCTTAAGCATTTCATTCATCTACATGGAGATTCAGGAAGGACAGCAGGAAAGAGAGGAAAAAAATAGGTAAAGAAACAAAAAAGGTAGCATAAAATTAAACTATAATTAAGCTTAGTACCATAGAAGTAGTACACAAGTATTTCAAATGACTTTACTGCAGGAATGAACAAAGGACAGCAAAAGTATTTAGTTAGCTTTTGTCATTTTATGGCAAACATACATTTACTATACATGTTGCATCTGAGGAGCTGCAGCAGAGAATTCTACCTTTTTTATTCACAGCTTTCATTAGACACATACTACCTAAACCAGAACAGTCTCTTAATGAGTTTGGCCCTGCTTTACCTAGTTTCCTCTAATGTGAAGTGATATTTTATTGGTTTCTATTTAGATTGCTTTGGGAAAAAAAGAAAAAAAAAAAAAAAGTTAAAAGGATTATTTGAAACTCCTGAACAATGTTTGCTAAAGAAATAATTTAGTTTGGCTTAGTACCCAAAGCAAACAAATCCTCTGCTGCTAAGCAAAAGTTTTGTATGATTTAGAAAAATCTCTACAGCAAAGAGTAAAAATCTGGCAGAAGTCCAGCTGTTTAATTAATCACAATCCTTTTCTCCACTGTCCATCACAATTTAGAAAACAGACCCTTCTGTACCAGTAGTTTCTTACCTAAACATTTTCCTTATTTCTGGTTTTACTTTCAATGCACTTCAGTGACAAGGCAGGCTTTTTGCCACAGTTTGATTTTCATGGAATCAGGCCTCTCCAGGTTGGAAGTGACCATCTGGTCCAACCTTCTGTGGGGAAGGGAGCCTAGGTAGGATTATCTAGCACCATGTCCAATCACATCTTGAGAACTTTCAGTGATGGAGATGGGACCTCTATCACATCCCTGGGCAGAATGTTAACATGAATCACTGCTCTCACTGTAAAAACTCTTCTTGTGTTGGGCTAAAACCTCTGCCAGTGCAACTTGGACCCATTATCACTTGTCTTATCAGTGTGGCTCCTTGTGAGGAGAAGCTTTTGCATGTATTTCCTGCTACTCAGAGCAGGACTCATTTCCTGCATTGTGCTCTGCTGTGCTATACTGTGCTATGACTCTTTGCTACATCTTCAGAATGGAAGGTACTTCAGTTCCTTATCTCTGAGTTTTGGCAAGGGTCACTTAGCTCCTGCCATCATATCTGAAATGAAAGACCCTGAGTCAGGAAGACCCAATTACAGTGAGTTTTCCCTCCAAAGCATTCAGAGATCAGTTCTAAATGTAGCTACCAAACTGCACCATTTTGCTAAGCATTAATATAATACATAAGCTTTAAGTAACTAAGCATCAAATTGCATCTACATAGGAAACACTAACAAAGATTTGCTCATTATTTAAAGATGTTAAGATCTGCAACACATAGTCCATAATATTTTACAATCTTTATTTGAATTTCTATGATTTTCCCTTACAAACAGTACTGGAGACAGATCTTTCTATAAGCAGATCTCTGTTTCCTTACAAATTCATTACATTTTTTTTTCCCCAGCAACTAATTGCTCTATGTGAAGATTAAACCCATGAAACTCTCAAATAAAGTCTCATCTAATTAAAGGTGTTTCCAGGCTGTTAAGTTTATATTTATGGGTTTGAGTCCTAGCAATAATCTTAGCATTCAAGCTAAGTAACTTTAGAAGGCATCCATGAATGCACTTTATTCATGTCTTTTATTTTCAGCAGTACTAAATTATAACAGCTCCCACAGCATGGCATGAGAGCAGGAAAACATAAGACTGGATAGTTTCCAAGACTGTAATTTAAGAGGAAAAAAGGAGTTTAGAATGCATCATACAATTTTATATTTACTCTGAAGAAGCAATTACATAACAACAGGCCTTTCTTTTCAGTTCCTGTTTGTCTCTAATAAATTACCAGCATACCACTGAGTTGGAAATGAATGAAGTGCTGCTGTTTGTGCATGAAAAACAGCCACCTTGCTGAATGGGTCTCAAAATCATTGCAGTACATTACATAAAATAGCAAGAGGTGTATGCATTTTAGGTACATGTTGTGGCTGTTAGTCTAAGTGCTGTTTTAGCAAAACAACTGGGGAAAAAAAATAACAGCCTTAAAAATAATTATCTTCAAGATCTGGAGCTGTGCATGAAGCCATAAGTAATAAATGGTGTGTTTGAGCAATATAAACACAGAAGCAAAAAAATACTGTTTGCACCTCTTGCACCTATGTCACCTCCTTTCTGTCCACTGTTCACAAATACTCACATGGACATTTTATTGTTTACAGATGTAAATAGGAAAATTATGTGCTCACAGACAATGAATGCAAATCTGCTTTCTAACAGAGCAAGATCCCTAGAGAAAGTTATTTCTCATGCTTTAAGTGGCCACCTGACTTAATGGTGCATCCAACTAAATTGAACTGAGCTGAAAAATGTGAGGTGCAACACACAGACTTTATATTGATATCCCTTGATACACTAAGTATTTATCTGCATCTCAAGGACTGCACCACTGGAAACCAAAAGCAAGCACACAAGGAATTACTGCTGAGTTACCTTCTCTCTGACTGACTCTCCAGGAACAAGCTGTGGTTCAATGGTAACAAACAGTGTTATGTAGGATCCCTCACTCAGACTGCGCACAGAGTCATAACCTCTCTCGAATCCCAGGTTCTTCTCTTTGCTGTAGCCAAGGAGGACTGGAGGGATGTTCACCTTGAATGTACCATCAATCTACAACACATATGGAAAAATAGGTCTCATTAGAAGAAAAACTCCAAATCTTCCTTCTCAAATATTTTTGCTACTTATATTCAACTATTTTAGTCCTTTAATTTCTTTGTTACTCTGAATTGTAAAATAATAAAATGAGAGAATATGACAAATGCACTGATTAGGTGTGGGGAAAACCATGACAGATCAGTGTTAAATGTATTAATGACAACTGGATTTCAGTCCCTCTTGCATATTATGGACACTAATGTTTAACTGAATGAAAGTGAGAAAAAAAGTGCCAGCCTTTCACTGTTTTTCCTTCAGACAGCAATCTCCACATGGCACTATTTACTTAGAAAAAATGACACAATGACAAAATGCAGGTTGTAGGACTATGCTTCTGAAGCTAGCATCACATCAGCAGGCTTTTGCCTGTGTTTGAGTGATGTGAGAATAATGCTCCAGCACCCCCAGATGGACACCGTCCACACAGAAGCTGCTGATGCTTCTTGGGTGCAACCAGAACTGTGCCGTGCAGCCAGCTTCCCCACAGAAGAGTGCTCTGACACTCACCAGCCCTTTGTGCCTCCCTCTGCCACCACAGACATTTCCTTACCAACTGCTTTCCATTCTCCAGTTTTGTGTTTTAAGAGATTTAGTCCAATTTATTGACACTCACCCTTGATTGAAAATATATGGTAGTAAATGGAATCTTAACACATCCCAGCCAGCGTCTCTCAACACGGGTGCGGATTTCACTTCCTCTTTCATGATTGTCCTGTTAAAAAGTTGCCCAACATAACAGCTTTACAAGCCAACTTCAATTCCCTTAATTAAATCAACAACTTAATCAAGGCATTAATAAAAATTCTGTATTATTTTAATAATTGCCATACTAGTAACTGAACTGGTATTTATAAGAAATGATTATTCTGCATGCCTTTTGAGCTAAGCAAGAGCATCGTAGTCCATGATACAATCTGCTTGCACTTCAGTGTTCAACTTGTGAGAATTTTGAGTTCTCCATCACAAGGAGTCAACAAGGGTCTTCACAGACAACATAAATTGAAGTCTGGGCTTCTAATAGAGTTCTTTACTGTTATTTAAAAAAGCTTTTTGAAGGCAAAGTTGTATAAATATCTAACTAAAGCCTGTGGAATAGAAGCAGTTCTCATGTGTATTGCCTACCAGGGAGTTCCAGATCTAGAATCATCAGCCTACTAGTTCTTTAAAAATAAGATCATCTCTACAGGCTAGAGTGACATCTGAATTTCCAGACTATCTTCTTTCCTTCTGCTTCACCAAATATCAGTTCAGTTTTGAGAACAGAAGTCTGCTCTCAGTGAAATGTGTGCATTATTTTTGGGTTATATTTTTAGGAATTTTGAGTGCTGCTATTTTTGTGCACACTGAATCAACTGGGAAAGCTTTCACTGGTTTCAACAGGGGAAGGAGTTATGCCAACACTAAGAGCTTACAAAAAATTCTTGCTACTAGTACTTGGCAATTTTTTTCCTCAATCCAAAAAATTAATACAATACAATGAAAAGATGGGGTGTTTTTCACCAAACACATATAAAACAGGATGAGTCAAGAGCATAAAAAGATTAATAAATAATAAAAAATACAGAAGCTGGGCTAACTCATCTGGAATTTAGTAAAAAGTTTTAAGGATAACAGAGTTCAGATTCCAATTTGTAATGTTTTAGTATCTCCAATTTCATTGTATATCAGTAAAAGATATTACACACACATGTTCAACTCTACCAGCAAATGACACAGTACAAAGGCTGACACTATAGGACTACTCCCTCTTGCAGTACTGACTAGATATAAAATCATAAGGAACTGCAGAATAGAGGCAAAGAGAGGCACAGGATGGTAAAAGTCATCTTCTGTCAACTTCGAAAAGCTCACAACATTCTGAAGTGTCACTTTCCTTAGTTATGAACTCACCTCTACAGCATCATGAAGCACTTCATCAAAAACATTAATGAAGACCTCATCCTTCACTGACTGCAAGCTGTGGGTGCTGTAGTCACCATTAGGAGCTCTGAAAAGGTTAAAAAAACCAAAAGAGTGCTTTGAATAGAACGGGAAAATCTGAATGGACCTGCATGCTCAAAAGTATTGTAACTCAGAAATAATTTGTTTTCCTTCTGCCATACCTAAATGGAAGCTCAAGTTCCTCATTCCAGTTGGGGTTTGGACCCTCTGCTGTTGTTGTCCGGCAGACTGTTCGCTGGAAAGAAACTTCTACAAAAGGACGAACTAAAACCTAGGGACAGAGACCATGACAAAGGAAGCAGACATCTATAAAAATCATAGAATGGTTCAGGTTGGGAGGGACCTCAAGGATCATCTAGTTCCAACCCCTTGCCATAGACAGGGACACCTCCCACTAGTACAAGTCATTCAAGGCCTCATCCAACCTGGCCTTGAACACCTCCAGAGAGGGAGCAGCCACAACCTCCCTGGGTAACCTGTTCCAGTGTCTCACCACCCTCACTGTAAAGAACTTCCTCTTAACATCCAGTCTAAATCTTCCCTCTGCCAGTTTAAACCCATTGCCCCTTGTCCTGTCATTACAAGACCTTCTCAATAGTCCCTCCCCAGCCCTCCTGTAGGCCCCCTGCAGATACTGGAAGGCTACTCTAAGGTCTCCTGCAAGCCTTCTCTTCTCCAGGCTGAAAAGCCTCAACTCTACAGCATACTTATTGAGACATTTTCATGTATTTGGAAAAAGAGACGTATACTTTGTGGAGGTCAGGCTGGTCCAGCCTAGATAAAACTTTGATACACCTTAAATATTGCACTTCCCAGGCTTCTAAGATTTATGAAGCTTTAAAAAGCCAACCAAACAACTTGACATGTTGGCATTTCCAAAAGATGATGTGCATTCAGAATACTTGACATTATTTACATACAAATTTTCTCCTGAGAGTGGGAAAGCTACTGGTTATCTCATCAAGGAAGGGAACTGAAACAGAGCATGTGATGCAGACAGCCATGGAAAAAAAGTGCACTTGTATTTTTTATCTGTAATCCAAGAAGCTTACTGCTACAATCCTGGCTGTCTCTGAAACTTGCTCCTGTTACAGATAAGCAACTCCTACTAGACACAACAAACTCCTAATGTGATTAAAAAAAGCCTTAATGGAACATTTCATTAACGTTAAACTCACGTGGCAGAATCTTTTCTACATTTCAAAAAGCTATTATTTTGAGGGAAAAATCATAAGAAAAAAACCCTTAAGGGCTTCTATCCTCATTCAGAGGGATGCTGAATTTATTTCTTAATTGCAAACAAATGTAGTTTCAGCATCAGCTATAAGAATGGCTATGCTGGTTTAGACTACTGCTGGGACCAAAATTTAGGCTCTGAAAATGGCCATCAGCAAGCACATAGAGAAGAGTAAGAACAGACCAGGTACATGTGAAGTTTTCTCCTACTACTCTTCTGAGCTTCAACTGTTGTCAGATGAAGGACTTTCAAAGCCTGTCATGATTTTTCTGTTTAGGAACTTCCACTGGATCACTCTTCCTCATACTTGTCTGATACTCACTTCGACGCAAGAAAATGCATTTAGTCCACAGCACATGTAAACAGCTTCTCTGGCTGCCTACTAACTATTCCACAAAGAACCACAACCTTCTGTCTGTCTTAACTCCTACAAGCTTCATTTGATGATCTCTCACCCTTGTACTGAGAGACAGAGTAGAGAGTCAATTCCCAGTCCATCTTCTCTACATTGCTCATGATTTTCCATCTCTTTACCACATTCCTCCTCCCCTATTCCCAAGTATCATTCTGGATGAAAAGCCCAACTATTTTCAATTGTGCAGCAGTCATCCTGCATTTCTGACATCCTTATTGCCCTTCTCTGAACCTTTTGCAGCTTTACTATCTTTATGGAGGTCAAGGAGATAATAAGATATCTTCCTGATGGTGAAAGTTACTGTCTCTAGAAAAGAAGAATGCCCCCAAGCTGACGTAAGCAAATGTTAGCTCTGTGATATTACCTGGTTGAATGCCCAGTTTGGGCTCTCAGCTGGGATGTGAGCTGCTGGAGAGGCTGCAAACATCTCATTAAAGGACCTTGAAGATTTAGATGGTTGATGAAGTTTGCTACAAGAGGAAACAGACAACAACAGGAAAAGACAGAGAACACATTACAAAACACAAATCCCTGAATTCTGGAAATACTTCTGATATTTTTCTGTTGTGACTTTAACCTTGGAAAGATAGTTATTTCATCAAATAACATGAAAGGAATGCCAGAAAGGGGTAGTGAGTGCATGGTTCATGTAAGCCTCATTGCAAAGGCATGCTGTGTGTCTTCTGTCTCTTTCCTGAAATGCTTATTAGCCCCAGATTTGTTTTTCTCTCCCCCATACAATCTCCTTGGACTACAGGTTTTTCAGTTTAAAGGACATGAATCCCCACAGAATTCATAAACAGTGTAGACTTCATGGTATCCAGGCAAGGTCTCTATGACAAAATTAAACCCATATGAATATGACACAATTGGCAACCCATGAGTGAAGTATAATAAAAGTTAGTATGTTTATATTTATAGTGTTTCAACTTAAAGTTTACTTTTTTTTTGGTGTGTGTGTGTGTAAACACACCACAGCAGAGATTACAAAAGAGAAAACATTCAGGGTGAAAGCAGCTCAAAATAAGATCTCATGTAATGCAGCAAGACTTAGAGGCTTTTTATTCATTTTTGTAATACTGATAAGGAATTAAAATCATCACCTTGTTGTCCATGTCGACATGTGTCTAATATAAATTGCTTTTCTTAGTATGAACTTATTTACAGAAACCAAGCAGAACCTTTATTATAGTAAAGGTTTGTTATATTTATTTACATACTAACTCCTGTATGCACATAAGCAATTGGTCAGCTTGAAAACACCTCTGAGTTAAGTGCAAGGTGCATTAATTTTGGGAGAGAGAACACTGCAGTAGTGCACTGCTTCTGGAACAGAACCAGCGTTCAGAGCTCAAGCATCTCTGCATGACGCAGCATCACACAGTGCAGGCACTGCCTTAATGTGCCTGAAAGTAATGGGCACCTTTAAAATTAGTCAGAGCCAAATTAGGCTCAGTCCATTAACTTCAGCAGTTCATGAAGAAGACCAACAAGCTGCGCTCAGGAGACAAATATCCTACAATGAAGAACTGATTTTTTTTTTTTAATACTTATTTTTGGTATTTAAGGTACTAGGAATTAAAATTGCCTGGAGTAGAACTAACAGGCTTGCTTAAGGTATAATTTGTCTGGTATTATCAGAGTTATAATGTCATCAAAGCTATAAATTATCTTCTGGTTTCTTCCTTAAGCAGGCTGAATATAGTCTCTGTTAAAAGATTTCTTCCATTTAGCTGTTATTGGCAAATGATTACATGATTCTACAAACTTACAAAAGAGCAGTTCATCATTAATAAACAGATACACATGTATATGTTTTTATCAGGAGGATCAAAGCCACACACATAGCTGAATTTTTATCAGCCTCAGCTGTCAGCAGAACAGCTGCAACCAGAAAAGTTAATCTGTGCTGGAAGCAGACATTTAAACATACCTCATCACTGGTTTTCTCACAGGAATATCGTAAGCCCTAATGATGTTCACTAACAGTTTAATGTCTCCATCTGATAAGTTCTGTGCTGTGACCTTCTTCCTTTCTTTTCTTCTTGGCTTTAATGGTCGTTTTGGCTCTGTCAGTTTAAAGAGGCTGAGTCCAAAAATACTAATAATCATAAAACAGATATTTAGTCATTTTTGCATAGAATCCAGCACTCTGTTGTTTCCATGATACACATACAAAGTATGCACTAAACAGAAAGGAAACACATCCTGTTAGTGACATACAAAACCATGAAATGTCAAAATGTTTTGTTTAGTATGACACAATCCATCCAATTCTGTCTTATAATTCATAATACCTTATAGTAGGCTTCCAGTATCTGAAGGGGGCTACAGGAAGGCTGGGGAGGGACTATTGACAAGGTCTTGCAATGACAGGACAAGGGGCAATGGGTTTAAACTGGCAGAGGGGAGATTTAGACTGGATGTTAGGAGGAAGTTCTTTGCAGTGAGGGTGGTAAAGCACTAGAACAGGTTGCCCAGAGAGGTTGTGGCTGCTCCCTCCCTGGAGGTGTTCAAGGCCAGGTTGGACGAGGCCTTGAGTAACCTGTACTAGTGGGAGGTGTCCCTGCCTAGGGCAAGGGGTTGGAACTAGATGATCCTTGAGGTCCCTTCCAACCTTACTATTCTATGATTCTATAAATTTTAAGTTAAATGACCAAAAGACTTTTGCTTTGTTTTCACAAGATGGCAAGATATAAATAAGACAATTACACAGCTTTTAGCTAGATCTAAACTACAGGGCTATAAACAAAGTATCTAGCAAATGACAAAGTTCTCAACAACCACTGTATGGGATAAGCAAAAGAAAAAAGTCTAATTACACAGCTATGTAAAACAAACAATAGGAAGGAAGCAGAATGAATGCCACAACATACCCTGGACCCTCAGAACTTATAACCCAAGGCAAAGCAGAACCAAAGGAAGAAAAAAAAAAAAAAAGGAAAAGAATAAAAAGAAAGCAGATGTAGGTTTTTAATACATCATTGTTATTAACTACTAACATCCCCAAAACTACTTAAAAATCTGGTAAGCAATGGCACAGAAAATTCCACAGTAATTACTGTTAGAAAACCACAAAATTACCAGCTACTGGATTATCTCATTGAGTACATGCTTTAAATAAATCAGGATGTACTTCAAGTTGACTAGCCACATAAAATTAGCAAATAGAATTCAACATGAAACAGTATTTGTGATAAGAAAACAGCAATGAAGCATTTTCACTGCTGTAAAAGCTGTTTATGGTCTTGTTTGGATTTTTCCATTCTGTGATATGTAAAAAGATGAACTCTTGTAAGAGAGCAAGTCCCTGTATCTCCAGCAGATGGAACTGTTTAGATTTATACTGCTGATGGAAAAAGCTTTCTCTGTGCTTCAAGGGTGTCACAAGAAACATAAAAGAAAGAAGAACTTGTCTTTCACATCCTGTTTACTTACATATTAAGGCAGCAACACTAACTAAGAGTTATGCATGCTATAATGACTGATAAATGGCAAAATCAGCAAGTATGGGATATGGAACATAAATTCAAAGGAACAGTACAAATAATAATAGTAATAGAACCAAACAAAAAGCATTTCCAATTCCAGTAAACTCTCCATCTCTGAAAGTAAACAGCATATGATGACATCCAGCAACACCAAAAACAAATACATGAGAAGTTAAATGAAGAAAATTACTTAGAGAAAAATCATAGCATTATTTGCAGGGCATATGCACTGTCTCTAAGTGAACATCACCTATACAACCAGTAGCAGCATTACTATCTCTGTCTGATACTTGGGAATCGTTCAACCTGGCACCAGCTAGGGCTATGTTCAGCTCATCAGATCAGAGACTGATACACTATATCCTGATGAATCATATTTACATGCTGTCACATTACCCCTGCCAAACCCTGCCCTTTCCTTGCAGAAGTTTTTAAGCACTTAGTGTATCAATACACTGTCTGCACTGGCAGAGGGGCAAGTAGCAACTGGAAGTTCACATGTTAGAGAGAACACAAAACCCCATCAGTTAGGCTTTGCAGAAATAGACCAGAGATAGTTTTACACAAATTATTTTGATTTAGAACAAATAAAAGATAGTTCCTTACCCCAGGCTAGGAATCTCCTCTTCATTGACAAGGTCAGAGTGAAGGAAATGGTGTTTTGCTACGAGGAAACGGTTTATTACTGATTCTCGAACCTGTGCATGAGGAGGGAGAAGAGACCAGAAGGAAACTGCTAACCATGTTTTGCACTTGCTGTTTTGCCAGAACAGTCTGAAATAGCAAACTTCCCTTTGTTGTATGACTCATGTTTTCTTCTTTTTTTTTTTCCCCCCTAGAGATTTAGAATGTCACCCTAACAGAATGAACAGACTAGGAAAAAGAAATTAAATCAAGATAAATGGGAGATGTTACTGTCAATACCCCATGAGGGTAATGTGATGAAAGATATGCCCTCTGCCTTAGGCTACAGGACAAGACACTATGTATTGCATCAAATGATTGCTAACAGTGGCTAGAGCCACTTTTTTGGAGATAATTTTCTTAGCATCACAGCTTACAAGAAGGAATATAAGGAGGAGAAGGAAATTAGTACCTTGGACACAACAGGACAGATCTCTAGGACACTGGGGCAAAAAAGAATTTACATAACTGCCAGAGGAAAAAGGTTCAATTCTGGATTCAATATCTTTAAATGAGTCATGCACAAATCTCTACTTCTTCAATTAAGACCAGTTTCAGGCCTAACCTGGGATTTGAAAAATGTCTGTAGCTCACGTGCAGAGATGAATCTGGTTTTGGCATTCATGGAAATAAAGCATTTAAGTATAGAAGCAACAAATGGTTTAAAAAAATACTTTGGATCCGTATTTTTTTATAGCTTACCTTCTGCAGATAGTTGGCAACAACTGCTCTGTGTGCATCCAGGTAATTTTTGCTGTCAATCACATCCCTCTCTTTCAGTCTCTTCTCATAGTCCTAAAGAGTTTGTGATTCAATATATAGTCAGTACTTTATTTCACATGTGAAAGAAGGTAAACATTTCATTCATATTAATGTATGGATTACAGTAAACCAAAAGAGGTATCAAAGGTTTATAAAGCTATTTTTGATGCTAATGTATAGAGCAAAAGCACTGCTAAACTTCCACAAATAAAGACAAGAATTCCATTAAGTTAGAAGATTCATGTGGTTTATATTACTATGAATAACTTGAAGATTTCCCTCTCTTCTCTTAAATTTGAGCTTTGACCTGCTGTAAACTGAAATTTCATTTGAACTGAAAATGATTTGTCTCACTGCAGCTCCAATTGAATCCTTTATATAGCAAAGTGATGCAGTACTGATGGAAGATGACCTGAAATCTGAACTGTTTCAATACACAGAACTAGGTTTCACACAGTCTCACATCAGAAGAAACTCTAAGAGTTTGTTGAGCAACAATTACTGAGCTGTTTTTAAGTTATATTCAAGAAATACAGAGATTTAATAGCATTAAAAAAACCCCTTTGTTTGTACATTGTGAGAAAGTGAAAGCTCTTTAAGCATCCAGAGTGTGAAGATTCTGCTTTGCCTAAGGCTTGAGAAAAGAGACTGCAGCCCAACAGAAAGGTTGAGATAAATACTGATTACCATCACAAGAAAAAAATTACAAGAAGCATTTTGGTTCTTGGGGAGAAGTATTTGATGGAATATTTCTCAGGGCAGTGGTTATGATTCTGCTGCACTACAATGGAAACTACTGACAGAGTCAACATTTACTTGCAAGTTTGGCAGGAACTGCATGGGACCCACTAAAGGACTACTAAGACAGGCCAAGAGTGCATGATCTACAAGAAGAGGTTGCAATCTTGGAATAACATAGGTTGGAGGAGACTTCTAGGGGCCAGCTCAAAGCAGGAACAACTCTACAGGACATTCAGGGCCTTTGCCAATCAGACTTTCAGTGCCTCAGGAGTTGGCAATTCTGTGAACTTGCTGGACAACACATTCTAGAATTTCAATATATTCTTTGTGAAAAATATTTTCCTTCTACCTAACAGGAATTTCTCTTAGAGTAACTTGCCTCTCTCATCATCTTGCCTCTCTAATTAGGGTTAGTCTTGTTCTCTTTTCTCTGCATCATTTCACTAGGTACCTGAAGGAAGCATAAGATACCCCTTAGCCTTGCCCTCTTAGATCAACACAAACTTAATTCCTTTCAGCCTCCTCTCATATACCATCTTGTGCCCCAGCCCTGTAGATATTCTGGTAGCTCTGTGCTGGACTTGTTCCTATATTTCAATGTCTTTCTTGCAGTGGACAAGGTGTTCAACTTAAATAGCTTGGTGAAGCAGAGATTAACGAGCAATCCACTATCTGCCACAACTACTTGAGGGACTATTAAAAGCAGAGAGTGCCAAATTCATCTCTGTAGTACTAGACAATACAGGAAAGAGAGCCATAAAACAACTTAGAAGGCTCAGGTTGGACACGAATTTTATTTTCTTTTAAAACCACTAGAAGAATAGAGCAGCACTGGAACGGGTTATGCATAAAGGCTGTGGAATCTCCCATTTAGAGCTTTTCAAGACCTGGCTAGACAAATACACAGCTGATCTCATCTACTGCTGGCAGCAGTTCAGTGGAAGGCAGGACTAGATGACCTCCAGACAACATAGTTTCCAAACAATATTTCCACAAATCTATGAAATTTCAGACTTCTTTGCCAAATAGTTAGTAAACCAACCAGGAACAATACCACTTTAAGCTTAGTTTTGAAGTTCTTGTCATATAAAATGAACTTGGAATGGGTGATCATGGGTTTACCCAATTTATCCTTAATAGGAAAAAAAAAAAAAAAAAAAAGAGGAACAAAACACAAAGCAATTCTTAAACTGTCTTTCAATTTTGAGTGGTAATGTGAAATGAACAAATTTAGTCTGTAAACCCAACTGGATCAGAAATGTATTTCAAAGATGAGGCAGTCCTTTAAATAAAAAGACACAAAATGAAACTAACATTTTAAAAGGAGGAGACAGAAATTATTGAATCAACAGATTTCTTCTAAAAACCCCACCAGATATAATGCAAAAGACATCAAAGAAAGAATTTTTTAAAAGAAATTACTGAAGATTATGTAGGAATAAAGCAGCACTTCCTAGAATCTGCAACAATTCTGATCCCGCTAAGGATCCTTGGCTCCTTAGCTACATGAATTGCTAAAGAACAAAAGTATGCACAACTTAACACTAATAATGGAGCTGAGATTAAAAATAATTAAAGTACGACCCAAATTAAGACATGCACACATTGCATTTCAGAAAGGTAATTAACAGACAGACAAGGACAGGGCAAGCTAATTGGAACAATGTGCTAAACCAGAAATAACTGCAACATAGGCTGTAGTGTAAACATAAAAAGGTTTTCATTCTCCTTAGAGTCATTGCTTCCAGTCTCTGCAGAAATGGCTCAAAACTTAGTAAGCCTAAGCCTGAATTACTTCCACATTACCTTTCTATATTTGAAATCACATTCAAAAGTCTCTTATCTTTTAAAAAAACTTAAACCCAACAAGCTTACAACATCTGTGTGCAGAGCAGTTGCTGTGGTTTTTTCCTCCTTCCATAGTGGGAATATTGCCTTGGAATGAAGCAATCTTAATTAGATTAAAATAACACTAGAAAAGACTGATGGAATAAAGCTCTAATTTTTTACAGAACAGCATAGCTGTACATTCTTTAAAGAGGCCAACTGACTTAATTGGAAGGTAAGCAATATTAGCATTAAAACTAGAAAAGAAATATTTTGTTCTACCTGGAAGATCTTGTCGCTGATTTCTCGTTCATGTAAAGGGACTTGCTTATAGTTTCGGAACTCTGCCACCTCCTCATTTCTGAGCTGCAAGAGTCGGAATCTCTTTGATCTATTAAATTCCTCATCAGAAACAAAATTAAACTCTTGCTGCAACTGCTCCAACCTGAAAAAATCAGCAACATGTGCCTCTCCACTTGTAGCAACCTAAATTAGCAAAACAAACAAACAAACAAACAAACAAACAACAACTTCCTCATGTCAAGTGGTAAATGTCTATAAAATGACTTTAAGTCTTACGTGCATATTGCAAGGATGTTCATTTTAAGCAAAAGCAACTGAGACAGTGCTTCAGTTGCAGCTTGATCCAAGTGTTTTGAAGTAGGTTTTTACTACAGCAAGGCATATGACATTAGACATTTAAGAAAAGAATAAAATTACATTTCCTCGTGAGACAAAACCCTGAAGAATAAGAAAACTGTCACACAGCAGAATATTCTAACAAGCTATAAAGACAACTAATTTAGACAGCTTCAGCTATGCAAATAACTCCTGTTTGATGTTTAGACAAGTCCCAACTTCTACAACACAACAAGATCTCTTTGTACAACTGTCACTAATGAGCAACTTCCTGCTTAATACCATGCAGGTACACTGGGAATACCTCTGGACTTTAAGGAAACAACAAATTCAAAAGCTGTGGGTTTTTTCATTTATACATTAATCAGCATATTCCCTTATACCTACTTTTCCCTTACAGCTAGAATACTACTGAATAGATTAATAAATCATACTCATTAATAAATCATTAACTACATTAATAAATCACCACTACTAAATGGATTAATAAATCCTGTTTTCAGTAGACACTTCACTCACCCCAGTACATCCATCACAAATTCAAAAGCTACAACCTCCCTGGCATGTATGCAGGCTGACTGAAAAGGTACTGGTGACTTGGTGTTTCATAGCCCCATTAGCCCTACAGCTCTGGAAAAAGCCACTTACCATGATTAGCTGCATCAGAGCTGCATTATTTGGGTCATTTGGATCAAGTTTTGCTTCTGCTGCCCACTTGGCTAGTTTCTTCATGTCAGTTAAGCCTGATGTGCCAATGGATGCAATAGCATCGATATTTTTTAAAGCACTGAAAAGACAGAATTGGCAGTACTTATACCTAAACCAAGTGGATTAGCAATAATTAAAAAACAACTTCGGCAAACCCCAAAAAAGCTCCCCACGACCTGAATAGTAAATTCCACTACACAATTCTTAGTTGTAGCTATGACAAGTGAGAGAATGATGAATTGTAAAGGAAATTAGAGGGCAAAACACGAAGGAATGGTGAAAAGGAACTTTTATACAAGGTATAATAAAGGTGCTTATTGACACATTTATGAGACACCAGTACTATTCCATATTGCCGATTACTAGGAAGTAAAATGATAAATTCCATCACAGAAGGAAAGTTAACATGAAAGTTTTGACAATCCATACTGAAAAGAATTTCTCAGATGTACAGTCCTGGCTTGCACTATGTTTTAAATCTTTGACCAGTCTCCTGGATGGCTCTCAGACTTGTGTTGTAGGCTTGGTCTCTGCCCACTCCTCTGCTGTTTCTGGACAGACCTGGGGCCCAATTCATTCCCTCACTATGTCTGGGACAGCTGCCAGCACCCTGCTCTGCCTGTCACGGTCAGCTCCCATGAGGCTGCATGCCTGTCCTGTGACACTCTTGGCAGCTTCTTTCCTCGTGGAGCAGCCCTGATTTTGGTCCTCTCTGATAGCATGAGTCGCAGCCTCACTCCCTTATCCTTTGGATGATCCTGCTCAGTTAGTATTTATAGTAGGCAAGGAGGTGTCTCAGGTAGTCTGGAGGCCATCCACACACTGACATGCTGACCAGGCTTCTGACATCTTCCCAGAAAAGCCCCTCTGAAGCCCTACCACTCCCAAACCCTTGCCAATACAGCAGGACGTGTTGTTAGCCAACCACTACGAAAGGTGGATGTTGCCTCTTCTCTTGTTAGGGCTGCTAAATTGAGTCTCTGTTCTGTATTTATCTGAATATTTTCAATAAAGCTTTAAGAACTTCTGGATCTTTCCTGCACTCAGCTAGAATCAGCCAAATATCCAGCAGTTACTGGAGCAGCAGATAAAGCAGTAACATCAAGGTTATATCTTTAGGCACCAGCCTTGAACAAATGCACACTGAATCACAATTGTGCTGAAAAGCTAATGGGCAGCAAAAACTAATTTTAGACATGAAAATCTTGTCTCTGACTTTCACAAGAGACAACGGAAAATCACAGAGGGCTGTTCATCTCTAGAGGATGACTCAAAGTGTTTTACAGCAAAACTTCTTTCTGAAATTCCCAATTTTACTACAGTGATTAGTCTCCAGAGTTTAAAGTTAGCCTTTGGGAATGCATTCCTATATTTTCATCTCATACTATTCTAGTCTCATTGAAGTCAGCAGGTTACTCCTATGCTGATCAGGAAATTATTCTGATGGCTGCGACTTGGGTCAAAAAGAGTGACAGAACAACTTGGATACCAATGTCTAGCCTCAAAATAAATAAAAGTTTGACAGCATCTAATCAGCTGGAAGAGTCATTTGCTCAGTGTTAATAAGCATGGCAAAGGCTTGCCAGTGAAGTTACCTGAGGACATTACAGAATCACGGAAACGTTTGAGTTGGAAAAGACCCCCAAGATCACCAAGGCCAACTGTTATCTCTGCTCTACAAAGTTCACCCTAAGACCATCCTCAAGCATCACATCCAAACAACTTGTAGACACATCCAGGGTTGGTCACTCCCCCACCTCCCTGGGCAGCCCATTCCAATGCCTGACCACTCTTGCTGGGAAAATATTTTTCCTAATGTCCAGTCTAAACCTACCCAGTCACAGCTTGAGGCCATTCCCTCTTGTTCCAGCACGAATTACCTGTGAGCAGAGACCAGCACCAAGCTCTCCACAAGGTCCCTTCAGGTAGCGGTAGACAGCCATGAGGTCTCCCTTCAGCCGCCTCTTCTCCAAACTAATCATTCCCAGCTCCTTCATTCTCTCTTCACAAGATTTATTTTCTATCCCCTTTCCCAGCTTCGTTGCTCTCCTCTGCACTCTCTCCAGCACCTCCACATCCTTCTTGTAATGAGGTGCCCAAAACTGAACAGGAGCCTTATTGTCTTGACTTCATTAGAATTACATAGAGGCAACAAAACAGACAATCTACAACAGCCAACATGCAGCCACAGGGCATATTAAACTGTTTTGAACAGAATATACTAATTCCTGCAAGTCAAATGGCTTCTGATGGATAAAAACCATAAAAGAGTATTGGAAAGATCTGACAGGTTAAGAACTTTTCACTGATCCATACATTGACAGTGTCATCCTCCCATGCTTATTTCTACTGCTTTCCTTGTGTGCTCTGTTATCATTAATTACAGAAGAGGCATTTAAAGCATTTGTCCCAACAGCCTCTCCAAATGCACTTTGGATAAGAAGGAGCTGGAGCTTCTGTTCTTAGCAAAATGATTACAGGAAAATTCCTTGCCAATATATACATCTTCTCTTAGAAAACCATAAAAATGAGCTAATCAGCTTGAGTATAACTTCAATATTGTCTATAAATAATATATCGAGAGATAAATTTCACAATAAAATTGAATAAACTCAAGGAAAACGATCAGGAAGATTCTTGATTATGAAAGTATTTGTTAAAAAATACTAACATAATCAGTTTCCCCATGAATCACTGGAAATTCTGAGCATGTTACCTTGGAATGCCTGTGTTTTGCTGAGATACTGGAGGAATTAAGGGGATTCCTTTTTCTCCAACTGCCCAAGAGACACTATTGGATACTTTCCCAGAGGTCATTAAAGACATTTTGTTGCTACCATCAGCTTCAAATGAAAAGGGCACACCTATAAGGGGAAAAAACACAGAAGTGGTGTATTTATGCATTTAAGCACAACGCCCAAACATTTAACAGAAGTAATTCCTGAAAGACAAGTAGTCAAACAACCTTTGCCTCCATAGAAATGCAGTAATGTGAAACAACTTGATTCTGCTGCATGCTCTACAAAGGAGGGAAAGATTCCATGACGTGTACAGAAAGGCTTTCCATTTGGGTTGGAAGAAAAGGCTAAGCTTTTTTTTTATCCCTTCACAGATGCACAGTATTTATTATTTCTAATAGTTTTCAGACTCAGCATATTGTTATTAATGAAACAGAAATTCAGGGGAAAAAAAAAAAAAAAGAGTTATGCATGACTGAAAAGTCAGCCCTTAAGTTTTGTGATACACAATTGCATGTTCACTCATCATGGTCGATAACATTTGCACACACCTTGGTTGCAATGATTTTTCTTTTTTTTTTTTTTTTACATTTCTTTCCTCCACAGTTTATCTTCTGCTATAGACTGATCTGCATTTTATATATGGCAAATTTATGTAAGCCAACCATCTCATAATGCTGTTCAAACTTATTATAGAAACTTGAAAGTTCCATATGCTACTTTTATTTTATTTCCTCTTTCCTTAATTCCCCCTTGTTTATCTTTCTGAAGTCCCAGGGATAAAATGTGTTGCAGAATGTCAACAAAGTAAATAGGAAGACAAAAAATTGCTCTGCATACACACTTTTACAGCCTGTTCTTTAGTGGTTTAAAACATTAAAATCACTGGAGCTACACCAATTAATGCCATCTGCTTGCTCTGCAGCATCAGAGGCCTGATTACTTAAACACTAAAATCCCCTGAACACCTTCTATAGCTAGTAGAGCTCCACTAATAGAAATAAGTAACATTTTTATTACATATAGCTTAAAATTAGTAAGAGATAAAAATTCCACAGTAAACCTCAGTTTACTGAAGCTACTTCAGACTGAGCTACAGAAGCTCTAAGTGCTCTTAACTGAATTTACTCTGCAACTTAGACCAGCCTGTAAGCTACATCATTTCAGCAAAATGAGAAGCATGGAACTGAGAATGAAAGAGTGCCTACCACTCCCAACTCCTTCATGGTCTAACATCACACGCTGATTGCTGCTGAACTCTATTTCCTCTATAGGAGCACTGCCTGTTAGAACTGTAGTCTCAGGAACAGGTAGGAACACTTCAGCCAACAAGGTGGTACTGCTCATACCTGTTGTTTCATACACCTAGGAAGAAAAACACACAGTAACAGACTCAGTAAAAAAATTACACATGTACTCATGAGAAACTGAAAACATCATGTAGAATATTTGGACAAAAGATTTTACAACGATTTCAGCATGGAATCATTAATTAAGGCAACTGTATTAATTTACTTTCTAAAATATCAATTAGCAGACATTTCAGCTACCAGCATCTAACTTAGTCTAAATTCTTCAAAAATGTGTTTCCTCCTCACCTAATGCACCTCAGAATAGTAAAAATTTCAGCTGCAAAGAGCATCATTGTACAATATGCAACTGCTTGTGACTGTCATTGGCATCAGGTGGAGATGCCAGAAGGATTCTGTTTCATTCTCACCACAAGACAAGGTAAGGCACACAGTACTGCAGGCTCCTTCCCTCTTTCCTGGCCAGTGACATAAGCAATTTCTGCATTCAGATGTTTTAATTCCCAATGGTATTCCTTTTCCCTGTCAATTTCTGCATTACATAAATGGAGAAGGCAAGAGGTATACACCCTGCCCTGAGCTGCCAGTGATTAAGTTACCTAACAGGAAAAGTCATCTAACAGAAAAAGTAGAATCTTGATCCTGTTTCTCCTAAAAGTACATTGTATTGGCTCTGAAGATTATTCATGTGACTCACCCATTAATTCACATTGATTGGAGGTGGTTTGTGGTTTGACTCAATTGCACTGCTGATCAAGTCAAGTGCAGTTATGGATGTTACTAGCAATTAATTTTTTTTCCTCACTCTGCTTCAGTAAACTTTATGATGATTTTACTGCGTGAACAATAATGTTTTAAGATCTCTTTCACAAGTTTATCTGCAACATAAATTAGTTTTTTCTAAAAGTAAGAGGCTGCTCCACTAACATATTTAATTATGTCTCTACTTCATGTCCTTTATGCAGCCCATAGTCATGTAATGCATACATGTAAAATACACACATATATATACACACACACTTTTATCTATATATATAAAGCACAAGCATAAAAAAACATAGCAGCAAAGTTAAAAGTTTGTGACTGGAGAAGCAAGGAAGGAGCAGGTCTCACATTTTTTTTCAGTGTTTGTAACATAAACATTGAGCAAAACAGAAGTGTTAGAGGAGTGACTACACCCCACATTATCTTTCTAAAAGTTACTATGATAAATCATTATCTACCTGTAGTTTCAAACTCTCTGGCCAGTTGAATATTTGTAAATTGAAAATCTGTCCAAAGTGAACTCTGAAATCTGAACTTATTGGTCGGGTAACTGTCCTTGATACTTCTTTGGAGTTGAAAAGGACCTTGATAAACACCGAGCGTTTCTTCACGTCTTCTCGCCGCAAAATTTCTCCCCTGTAAATAGGTCCAACAAGTTGTCATAGTTTTTAGTAACACTTTTGTCCCTTAATTATTTCTAATAGGAAATTGATTCCTCAAGAGGAAACAGAAGTCACCTAAATAAAAGTCGTATTTCTCAAAAAATGCCTACAAATGTTGTCTTACGTTCTCAAGTACATATAAGATGATGTAAAAATTAGCAGGTCAAATTTTATATCCACTAAATCCAATTCCAACATAAGAGGAGTCACTCAGGGAAATTTTTTCCTTTCTACTCCCTTCCCCCCAAAGCACAGCAGATGACAGCAAATTGAGTTAAGAATTTTAAGCACTAAGAGCAGAACAGCCAAGCAATATTCCTTGATGAAGCTATATAAAAAGTACGAAACCAAGCAGTTTTCAAACGACTCAAATCTGCTAGCTGCATGTTAAACTGTCTGTGTAAATGTGGAAAGCTACATAAACAAGTAAATTCATTTATATTATCCACAGTGAAATCTCTGGTTTACTACAAGATTTATTTTCCCTCTGTTGACTACAGCACACATCTGGTGTAAAGGACTAGCTAGTGAGAGCGGCACTGCTGGAAGTGACCTAAACTCCACACTGAAAGCAGCTTCTTTCTACACGGACCACTCTTGTATGCAGATGCTGAAGGAACACCAGAAGGCTCAAAGGGAATGTGTAGCTATGCATTCTCCAAGCCCACTTTACACAAGGTTACATGTGACCTGAAAATGATCTAAGTTATACCAGCTTCAGAATCATAGAATCATAGAATGGTAAGGTTGGAAGGAGACCTCAAAGATCATTTAGTTCCACCCCCTTGCCATAGGCAGAGACACCTCCCACTAGTAAAAGATGCTCAAGGCCTCGTCCACCCTGGACTTGAACGCCTCCAGGGAGGGAGCAGCCACAACCTCTCTAGGCAACCTGTGCCAGTGTCTCACCACCTTCACTGGAAAGAACTTCCTCCTAACATCTAGTCTCAATCTCCCCTGTCATTGAAAGACCTTGTCAATAGTCCCTTCCCAGCCTTCCTGTAGGCCCCTTCAGATACTGGAAGGCTACTATAAGGTCTCCTGGAAGCCTGCTCTTCTCCAGGCTGCAGAGCCTCAACTCTCTCAGCCTGTCCTCATAGCAGAGCTGCTCCAGCCCTCTGATCATTCTTGTGGCCCTCCGCTGGATCTGCTCCAACAGTTCAATGTCCTTCCTGCGCTGGGGGCTCCAGAACTGCACACAGTACTCTAGCAGAAGTAGAAGCAGAAGTTTTATCCCTAGGTTGAACAGAATGGTGAGTATGTGGTTCTGAAGTTGTACAAACAATCAATTAATGAATAACAGCAGAAAATCATGAATAAAGTAATTTGGAGGCCAACGTTATCTTACCGAGGACACAGCTCTGTTGCAGTTACACTTCCTGAGAGGACCAGTTCAGGAGTCAGAGCAGGCTCTCCAGGCTTCCTTCTGCAGTTGTCAGCTTTTTTTCTAACCTGCTGTTCTATTTCAAGGCTGTCGACCATTCTCGGTGGGACAGGTTTTACAGGTTCCTCACCAAGATCACAATCTTCTAAGGATTCTTCTTCTTCAGGAATGTCTTTTTTCTTCTTTTTCTTCTTGGACTTCTGCATACAAAAATAATAATGTTCTCATGATCTTGTTTCATTCAGGAGGGTTTTTTTTCTGTCGTTCTCTTGGTCCACATGTGCTAAACACGTAGAAGAAATTACTGCATAACTGTAAAATCACCACACACAAAAATCTGATTTCTCTCATTCTCTAGTGCTGGTTCAGATTCAGAACTCAGCAATGCTCAGCATATGAATTCCATTCATATGCTTCAAACAAAACATTTATTTAACCTTTCCAACCAACTTGCAAAATAAACGTTTCTTCGCCATTTTGGCTAGCAGCTGACTTCACATATAGCCGAAGAGCTGGAGCAGCTCTCCTATGAGGACAGACTGAGAGAGTTGGGGCTCTTCAGCCTGGAGAAGAGAAGGCTTCCAGGAGACCTTACAGTAGCCTGCCAGTATCTGAAGGGGGCTACAGGAAGGCTGGGGAGGGACTATTTATAAGGTCTTGCAATGACAGGACTAGGGGCAATGGGTTTAAACTGGCAGAGGGAAGATTTAGACTAGATGTTAGAAGTCAGTTATTTACAGTGAGGGTGGTGAGGCATTGGAACAGGTTGCCCAGGGAGGTTGTGGCTGCTCCCTCCCTGGAGGTGTTAAAGGCCAGGCTGGACGAGGCCTTGAGTGATCTGTGCTAGTGGGAGGTGTCCCTGCCTATGGCAAGGGGTTGGAACTAGATGATCCTTGAGGTCCCTTCCAACCTTACTATTCTATGATTCTATGATTCTAAGTTATCCTGTGCATTCTGTCAGGACTGAAGGAAGGTTACTCAACCAGTAGACACAGTTCTTCGACATGTACTGCCTGTACACAGTATCACCAAGGTTGGAAGAGACCTCAAAAATCATCAAGTCCAACCCATTACCACAGACCTCAAGACTAGACCATGCACCTTGGTACATGTACCACAGACTGAAAAACTTAAGCATAGCTACTCTGAATTTCTTTCTAAATTAGGTCAAATATTTCCCACTCTTAAAACTGCTTTTTTTTTTTTTTTTTTTTTGTGAAACAAAAAGATTTAAACTAACCTGTGCCTTCTTCCAGGATTTCCACTCTTGTAGCTCAGTTTTGTACTCCTCCTTTTTCTTTTCGTATTCTTCCATATATTCTTCTAGTAATTCACTTATCTCAGCCTGAATTTCTGCTTCATATGCTTTTTCATCTAATCTCTGATCAACCTCTTCCCTTCAAAACAACAGTAATCAACATGTTGCACAAATTAATGTTAAGACCTACAGTTAAGTCTGTAATATATAACAAATGTCTACTTCTCCATGAATTAATTTCATTATATCAAAAGTATGTTCTATTCAAAAATACTAGCACAGATAGTAACTGCTCTCAACTCTTACAGTATATGGAATGAATATAATTAATTCTTTACTCATTATCCTGTAGAAATTACTTTCTGTTACAGTCATTTCTTGTTATTTTAACTTTCCTTCCTCCCCAAACTCAAGAACAACAGCAGCAGACTCAACCAGTGCCAGGCACTACTCAAATCCTCACTTCTGCATCCGTCACGTCACAATATTAAGTTTCCAAACTGACTAATCTTATTAAAACCCCACTGCTGGCAAATGATGTATAAAAAGCGTTATCAAAACATACTTCCTCAAATAAAGCTTCAGGGGTGTGTTAGTAAACTTCTGAAAGTCACGAAGGGATTTAATCTGTTTCCAAACTTTTATAATGGTCTTAAGCAACATTCTGTCTTTCTCTTCTTCAGCATCACGAAGTCTTCTGGTTTGCCTATACACACGTGCACAAAAGCAATCAGAATTGAACAGAGTTGAACAACAGAGGGAAAACTTGGCATACCAAAAGCTAAAGTGATGTGGGTTTCAAGTTGATTGATGGCTGCAGTGGTTTAAATCCAAGGAGCATAAAACCCAGACTTGAAGATGGCAGGATTTGATTGCCTTCTCCACTCTTAGTCTCCTGCATTCTGAACAATCTGACTTCAATTACAATTCCTTCTCTAGAAAGCTCCAAGTTTTCTGAAATGCTTGTTACAGCTGTATATCATTAAAAACATTTTAGAGTCAATTCATGTAAACAATAGCCCAGGAAGCCTACACTGCTGCTCTGAAATAAGGCTTATTACAACTCCATACTACAAAATGTTTGAAACCTGACATGCTTCTAGCTCTGTTAAAAAGGACCTGCAGAGATGAAGTACTGTATGAAGTAATGTAAGTCCTCTGACAGCCCTACAAGATTCTTAACACAAACAAAACTAACAGGTCCTTTTTCTTTTTTTTTTTTTTTGTCTCAGAATTGGTATTTCCCATTTCCACCCTCTAATCTGTTTGCAAATGAGCTATTCATTAGCAGTTTTAATAACCAACATACACATTCAAAGTAAGTGCCTATGCAGCACAAACACAAACTGTTTCCAGCACAAACACAAACTGTTTCCAGTTCTATCTTGGTAATTAAACATGCTTAGTAAAAATAATGTGATTTAAACAAAAATACATAAATAGGAGATGTAAACTGACACATGACTGCTTGAAATGTTCAGATGATGTAGAAGGCAGGGAGTTACAGCTAAGAAGAAACACAGCTTACATTATTTAAAAGCATAAATAGATTTAGTAAAAATAATACACAAAGAAGAAATGCAAACTTTTCAGAAAACAATATGAGTAACTTCTCCATTTCATTAGCTAGCAGTCTGAATATTACTTAGCCATGCAGCTTAATGACCTTTTCTTCATCTACCAGATGAAGTTAGAAGATGAAGCTTACAGACATAGGAACATAAAGGTCAGTAATTGCACTAATCTAACTAAAGCACTCTGTTTGGAAGCAGGACCTCTCAGAAAATCACCTCTGCTAAAATACTTCAGCCAGAAGAATTTGAAAGCTGCCATCCACAGCATACATTGACTTCCTCCTCAGCAAATGAGAACAGGTAGGGCTGAAATTAGCAATTTGCAAAAATTCTCTGTATTCAGATGACATTTCTTCCTCAAACGGACGGAAAACTACAGCTCTGACAGTAAAGAGTACACATCAGTTATGTTATTGGAGGGTGGAGGAAACAATTAGCTTATTTTTCATGCTACACTCTTCACATCTGTAATTTCTCATGAGTGCACTACACTGACCATCAGGGAAATGCAATATTAAAAGACAGACAAGGCAGGTCAGATGTTTTATACGTGGTCCAAGTAAGTATTAAACACCATGACAGTAAAAATTCCCGAGCACATCTGAGCCTCACATGTGTAACAAATTCCTATGACAGAGCTGCAGCCAAAAGGAATTAGATATGAAAAGCCCCAGAACAATCCTAGCCAAGCTCATCTGTGTTACCAACACGGCACAGATCTCACCAATTTCAGCTGCGTCCCTCCCAATTCATAATAGTGTGACACTGAACTAAAGCACTCAAGACACAGAAGAACACTGCAGATACCCAGAAGGAATATTCTATCTAATTAGAAGTAACCATCAAGTGAGCCTCAGGGTTGATGCCAAAACCCAACAAATCATTCCCACAGTGAACCTCTTCACTACTACCCTCACGGTTTCCACGGCGAGAGCTCCAAGACACTGTATGGTAAGCAGCACTGCAAGGAGCACAATGCCTGCTCCTAGTCCTCCAGCAGATGAGCTAAGAAAATATTAATAAAAGATACTCCTTTTCTGATGGAAGGAAAACTTTGTCCTTTAGTATAAAATAATACATTATCTATGTCCTGCACAGACATCAATACTATTACAAGAGAGTGTACCTGAAGGATAGATATCTGAAGAAGCAATTCCCAAACTAAGAGCAGTGAGTGGATGCATTAGCAGATGTAGATTTCAAGGCTGAAAGTAAAATTGCTACTAAAAAAATCAATACTTTTTTTCAATACTGTATTGCCATGTGACCCATTACAGTCTAAATTTCTATATGTAAATTAATACATTACTGCCTACTTTCAGACTGTGAAAGTTTCTGATTTTTAAGTATCTACTAGTTCAGCACAGATCTCCAAAATAACTTAGCTTTTATCATCCTGCCTACACTTACAGCTCACCACTGTCCATCTGCCAAAAATAATACTGTGACTACCAAGCCAAAACTGTAATATATTTTTACTACCCACTTACTGTCCAAGAACAATAGCTGTAATCTTGTAAAACAAAAATATTAACCCATTGGCAAAAACATGGCCAAAATACCTAAGAATGGGAAATGAATCAAGAACACTTGTGTAATGAGGAAGAAGTTGGAAAAAAATAGGGGGTTTGTCTGTTCAAAAAATTACATCACTTGCACTGTTGTGAGAGTTTGCATGCATCCAGATGATGTCTATTGAAACCTTAGCTAAATTTTAATTGTGAAAAACAGCAGTAAATATTTACTGAGTAATTAATAAAAGATAATCAAATTAAAATCCTTTTGAATCAAAATTTCATCCCAAACTATACTTTCTTAATGTTTTGGGGTTTTTTTAGCTCAGCTTAACCACTAAGAACTCTCAAGCCCTTAAAATTATAGAATCATAGAATGGCAAGGTTGGAATGGACCTCAAGGATCATCTAGTTCCAACCCCCTGCCATAGGCAGGGACACCTCCCACTAGTACAGGTTACTCAAGGCCTCATCCAACTTGGCCTTGAACACCTCCAGGGGGGAAGTTTCCACAACCTCCCTGGGCAACCTGTTCCAGTGCCTCACCAAATTCTTCTAGATCTATTTACAGTGGAATTTTGAAGCCTGACATGAATCATGTTCTGTATCAGAACGGGAAGGAAAAAAAAAAAAGGAATGCATTTAAAAAAAATAAAATAGTATAATGAATCCATACCTACCTGATCTCAATTTTATATTCAGGAATGCTCTGCTGTGCCACAGGTCTAGGAACACCAGTACCACCATCATCTACACTACATTGCACAGCATTCCTCAAAGCATGAAGCTTAAATGAACAAACAAACAATTAACAGAAGGTTTGATATTTATGAGGCATACAGTGTAATGCACCTTGACATTAAAGAGCTCATTACTACATAACATAAAACTCTGGATTGTCATGATTCTGTACTTAAAGGGTTTCACCACGTGTGTGAGGTCCTGATTCTCCAGGCTGAAATTCTAATTTGCACCCAGGTGAAATACTTAGGTATTCACCTTCTGACAAAATGCCATTCATTACACACAATTAGAATGTCATCACCCTACTCTGAAGAAATAAATTCAGCTTTTAAGTTAAACTGTCTGATCATTCTCTCAGTAAGCTATAATAACAGCACAGAAATACCTTGTCTGTGAGAAGTTTGGTAAGATTCTTCTGTTGCCTTGCTAAATACTGGTCGTATAACTGAGCCAGTTTAGCTGCTAACACATGCTCACGGCTAAAACAGGGATGATGGGTAAATATTAGTCCAGAAATATCAATATCCAATTGAAATGGCCCCTGACAATCTCCAGGTCCAACAAGATACTGATGGGCAGCTGTCATTTTTGTTGCCTGAAAGAAAAACAAATAACAAAATGCATTTGCAAGCCCTGAAAAAGACAGTATTGTGAAGCAACTCTGTGACCAAAAATGACTCGTTTAGCACTACCTACATCTCACTACTGAGCCTTAAACTGTAAAAGCTTCTCTGGTAACCTCTTTGCTTTATTGGCAAGTGGGTGGCATAAAGCCACCATAGGTACACAACAGAATTTTGATAGCCCGTATCAGGATGAATTAAGAGGTCATCTGCTTGCATTGCAGGTCTTGCTGAGTGATGACACTGAACTGGATAAAGAAAAGACTGCTAGTTCTCTTTTCACCTGTTGGTTTAGTATCACTATTTCCTCTTAGAACTGAAATTTAAGATAAACTGTCCAGTTCCAGAAAGTAGTTTTCTTTGTAGACTATTTGGATTGTGCATAAGAGGAAACATGGTGTTTGCATCCTCATTCTAACTGCCAGGGAAATTCACACCCACAAAGCTCAATGAAGACCTTCAGCAACAAAGCTTAAAGAGCCAGCTTCAATCTGTTGCAAACAAAAGGCAATCATGGCTTTTCCTCAGGTTACTGAAATCAGAAGAGAATTAGCAGTGCTTCCTGCCTGACTACTGCTGCTTCTGTCTTAGAATTCAGAAGGGATTCATTGGAGATAGTTTTTCACCAGAAGAAATGTTGTTAGTTATGTAGTGCTTGTTGAAATTCTTTCATAACAACTGGGAAAAGGAGGCTTGAGAAGGGAATTCAGCTGTTGCATTGCTCTTTTAAAGGACTGGTATAAAGGACCATGAAATACACTTAGGTCCACCTGATCCTTCTACATTCAGTTACTCAAAATGTTTAATATGACATAGTCTGACATAAACCCAGCAGCTTTAATTCCTTATGCTTATACTGTTTTCAGCCCATAAAGGACCCCTGAATCTTAACATCTTACTTTCAACAGTGTTTTGGGTACTTATGTCACTATCCATGTAAACGTGGTTGGATCTAGTTGATCTTTAAGGTCCCTTCCAACCTAAACCACTCTATGAGTCTGTTGTGCTCTTGTAATATAAGCTCTCTTGGCCTGTCCTCACTATGATCTAAGCTGCAACCTTTTTTCCTGCATGCAGAAAGACCCTGCAGAGATCTGTGGTACTGGATGCAATCTGAGAATTCCATGTTTGTAACCAGCATCAATTAAAAGGTAACATTCAAATCTGTATCAATAGCAGCAGACAGAAATGCTGTGTCCCAAAAGAGCAATCTACTTTGAAGTCTAAAAAGCCACAGTTTTTCCAAGTGGGTAATAAAGTGCTAACAAGCAGAACAATTAAAGCCTGTTTAAAGCATGCTGAATGGTTTTAATTGAAATTTATTTTGATTTGTACTGACTGCACCCTGCAACTGCTGTTTGCCAGTGTGGGTATGCTGTGGTTGAGGGAAAACCGAATAAAGATCTGAACTGATGCAACCTAATTAAAAATCAGTTCCTTTCTACATGAGCAAAATGCATGTTAAGACTTACTTTACTGTGATGAAACTTCTCTGAAGTAACCATCATGCACATGCCCTTCAATTATTTCTCTCTTAAGTTGCAGAGAGCACCTCTATCCTGGTCTACCTGTCCACCAGGTCCTACCAAGAGGAGCTTCATAGATACACTAATACAGCAACTACACTGCTTTGGCATGAGAATATCTAAGGGTCCCTGAGAGACCTTAGTGGCTCACAGACTTGAAGCAGTTTGTCACCGACTGTTAGGTCACTATTTCAACCAGTAGTATCAGCTAAGCCCTTCACCCTTTTTATGCATTATTTTTATAGAAAAATATGGAAGTATTTTTACAGAAAAAAATGGAGTACACTTTAAAAAGTAAAGCATACTTAAAGACCAGTTGTGGAAACCCAAAAAGCAGTTAGTACTCATGGTTCTTAGCATAAAACCCTTCAGCTCACCAGGGTTTCTGGTACAGAAGAACTGGGATATTTGGTCTGAGCAATCACACATGAAATATGCTTACCTTTCTATACACTGTTTCAAATTCTGGTGCAATGCCTTCTTCCAGTGAGAATATTGGAGGCCTAGTAGAAGACTGTTTAATAGGATTTGGCAATGCTAACACTTTGCCGTCTTCACCAAACCACTCCTTCCCCTACAAATAAAAGTAGAATTGTATATTATTTCTTACTTGCAAAGTTAGAATTCTTCTGAAAATCAATTACAGAAGAAAAAGTGACTAAGAATTGTTTGCAACTGCATTAACCAAAACTTTTCTATGACATCAAAATGGTATTCTCAAATATGCTATAGAGAAGTTTCAAAATCAAAAGACCAAGAATAATTTTTTTCCCCTCATTATTCAGTTACATAAAAAAAAAACAGAATAAGATAAGATAATCTATACCAATATTTAATTACATTTAGAGTCTGGTCAGTAAATTTCTACATAGCCTACTACTTCATATTATCTTTCTGTGGACACAGAAAACAGCCATTCCATATTCCTTCTTTATGGTCTTCCAGTAAGTAACAGTGCCCAGCTCCTAAGTCTTTTGTACATACCCTCTAGCCCTCACAGTATTTTATTTTAAAAATAATTTGTAATGAGCACTATTGTAGGGGTAACTAAACTTTGGCACAGACATATGAAGTCGTTTGTTCCCCAGAAGACTATGAGCAGAGTCAGGAAAAGACATCAGATTTCTATAACCCAGTCTGGTGCTCTGACTATTGGGATATACTAAAATGCACTGCCACAAAAATCCACATTTGCTGATGTTTTGAAGATGAAAGCCTTGTTTCACCATGATAACCCATGTACTTAACTGTAACAGACTACTGATAAATCAAAAGTATTTAAAAGACAGCCAAGAAAGTAGAGGTGACTTACTTGCTCCTGTCTGAGTATCCTGTTTTCTAAAATATTTTGATTAGTCTGTGACACAAAGGGCCTTTCTCCTGTGTAAAGACCCTCATCCTCAAGGTACCTAGGCTGCAAGTTTCCAGGCATCTTCTCAGAAGTGGGCACTAATGAGAAATTAAAT
Organism: Ramphastos sulfuratus; assembly: GCA_013399055.1. Taxonomy (NCBI): domain Eukaryota; kingdom Metazoa; phylum Chordata; class Aves; order Piciformes; family Ramphastidae; genus Ramphastos; species Ramphastos sulfuratus. Next base: position 166,159 of record WBNM01029027.1, on the reverse strand, counting down.
AGAAAACATGTAAAATATCTTATAAGTGTAGTTCTATAGTGTTTAACATCTTTGTCAGTGAAGGGGGCTACAGGAAGGCTGGAGAGGGACTTGTAATGAGAGGACAAGGGGCAATGGGTTTGAACTGGCAGAGGGGGAGATTTAGACTGGATGTTAGGAGGAAGTTCTTTACAGTGAGGGCGGTGAGACACTGGAACAGGTTGCCCAGGGAGGTTGTGGCTGCTCCCTCCCTGGAGGTGTTCAAGGCCAGGTTGGCCTTGAATGACCTGTTCTAGTGGGAGGTGTCCCTGCCTATGGCAGGGGGTTGGAACTAGATGATCCTTGAGGTCCCTTCCAACCTTACTATTCTATGATTCTATTAATTCTCTAAGAGCCTGTGCTATTCTTAAAATTAATGATCTTGCACATTAAGCATGCAGTCAGAAATATTTTCCTAACTAGGAAAAAAGAAATAAATATATGATCAAAACAGATCCTTTTCTTAATTAGGACAAATCCACAGTTTAAATCTGTCATAAATGTGTCAAGTCTTCTAAACAGTTAATTAAACATTTCCTCCACAAAAAGTAATTCAAATAACTTAGTGTAGTTTTAATGGTTGCTTACATAACAGTTTAAAAACTGATAGTAGCAACAACTGACTATATAAACATTTCTAAGCCTCTGCCATCTAAAGTGAAACTTTAACTGAGATTAATCCAAACCAATATTACTACTTTGCTTAAGTTATTCTTGTACAAAATGCACACATAAAAGGTCATGTTAGCCCAGTAACAGCAAGTGGGACCTTTTAAAGCCTGCAGGATTATTTCACTGGTGTGTTCAGGCTCAGTTTTTCAAGAATCAATCTAGGAAAAGGATATATTGAAGGTTACAATAAAAGTTCTCCCCTAAATCATTCTAGCACAGACCACCCCGAGACTCATTTTGGTTTCTTCCACTTCAAATATTAAATAGCAAGTGATATTCTAAAGCAGTTTTTTCAGACTTTGCAGTTCTATGGGAATAAAGTGAAAAGGTCAGAGACATGATCAGTGTTGACTATTTTCAATTCACGAAATCAGACTTGGGGAAAAGGGCCTCTTGAATTATAAAACAAGAAAATAATATCTTTATGTTACTTACATGACAAACTTGCCACATGGAAAAAACTGCGGATATGGCCAAGCGAAGAAACAGTGTAAGTTACACTGTACAGTGCATGAGCTACTCTTAGTACCTTAATGTGTGTACCCAGTAACCTGTTGCATATGTTAAATAACATAGTAGCTAAACTTGAATGAAAGAAGGGCTTGCCATCTTTCATTCACTCTAGACAGCACTAAGGTAATTACCCCAGAGCAACTGATGTGCCCTGAGTTCACTTGCCAGCACACCAGCTGGTGACCTGCTGAGATGTGCATGTTCCTAGTTAATCCATTTTGACAGACCTTTTCAGACAGGACTGGATGATCAGTGTGAGGTCCCTTCCAACCTTACAAAACAAAACAAAAAAAACCCCAAACAAACAAACAAACAAAAAAAAAACCCCAAATCATCTCACTACTGCCAGAGACAAGATTTTTCAGCAGATCAAATTGTGCCATGCTACTCAAAATCCAGGAACAAAACGGATCAGTACAATCTTCATACCTGCTAGCATGCTGGGAATGAAGAGAAATTCTTTTTCCCTTTTCAGTTGCTCAGAGTAGTTTTCACAATCAGCAGGCTTCATTACTAAAAAATCTTCATCAGTCTTGCCTATAATGAATAAATCATCATCTTTAACTAGGTGGGCATCTTCGTCCTAGAGTTTAGGTGCAAATGTTTGTGTTAGCTCACCTGCTTCTTAAAATGGCAGATCTTTAGAAAGTGTACTGTCAGAATTTTTAAGAAAATAAATGTAATTTTCTATTAGATGACTGGAATTAATTCAAGAAATCAGAATAAAAATATGAACATCTATTCTACAGCTCACACCATTTCACCCACCTCTTGTTCATCCTCATGGGCTTCTACATATTCTTCTTCTGCCTCCTCTTCTTCATTTAATCCATTCCTTTTCCTGGCTCCAGCCTTCATGCTGTCTGGTTCAGCATCAAAATTGAAGGTAAAGAAATTATATGATTCCTCAGCAGAAGGAAAATCATGCTGAAACTAAGAAAAGACAAAGACACCTTGATATGAAATTTGTAAGAAATTTAGGGCAAGTGAAGATTAATAATATTAATCTTTTATTATTAATAGCAATAACAGCATGCCTAAAACACTTGTCACAGAATAATAATTACCTTGTCTCAAGGAGAACTCATCCAAATGATGAAGGTGACTGAAACTTAAATGATGCATGAAACTTTCTCTATTGCTTTACTTTTATTAAATATTTCTTGCAGTGCTTTGTTCAAAAAAAAAGTTACCTAGTTTAATTTTAACCAGCTTACTGTTTTAAATATACACAATTAGTGAATGGGAAATGCCAAAGTTTAATTCCTGGCCATAATGAAGATGATATGAATGAATGATATCAAGATACATTTCTAATGGCATTTTGTCTCTGAAGGACCCAAGCCCCCTTAGTAAAAGCCCCTCTACTAAAAGGATTAATAGTAGCATTTTCTGGCTAATAAAGATCAATATACTGAACTGTAAACTGCTTTAACTGCCAATTGGTGGTATTCAAATAAAAAAGAAAAAAAAAGGATATTTAAACATAACAATTTTTATCCAAGCTTCAGTCATTGTGTCCAGATGGATTTAGTTGACTTTTTAATTTAACAATCAAATGATCCAAAGCCATTTTAATATCTGATGGCTTCCTTTTCATACTTCAATTGTTGGCATGCATTGCTGGTGTTTATAAAATTAAATAAAATCCCCTCCACTGCTTAAGACTGAACTCTGTCTGCTTCTTCAAACAGAATCCTGAGGCATATAAAGTTTAAATTAAATTAATATCAGTTACTGAAATGAAGGAATTGGTACTTACTGTTGACTTTTGCCTAAGCTTTTTTACAGAATCACGAAACTTTGTTTTTGATGATAAAGGGGATTCATCCTTTTGCACCTCAAGCTTTTCATTATCAAACTGCACAAAATATATACATAGGTTATTATATACATTTAATGACTGAAAAAACACATTGATTAGATGCTGCATTTCACAGCAGACAAAAAAACAGCAACAAAGAAACACAGTCACTATGGTAACAATTACACTGATTTTATATGTATTTTTTCAAGGTACATCTAATAATTACTTAAGTCTTTTCTTCTTTAGGGCAAGAAACAGAAGAAATGGGTCACTGCATAAATGTTACCATACTTCCTTCGCTGCTGAGATCCTTTTTGCTGCACTCCCAAACACAAGGCACCACATGTTAATCTTGATGAGGGGCAGAAATGGGGAACCAATGTGAGGTCTTCCCAAGTCTTCAAAGGAGAGGCTGCAGAGAGCACAAGCCAGCACAAGTGGCAAGGTGCTGCAGACCAATACTGCTGACCAGGGAGGAGAATCAAGGAGCTAATGCCAGCTTCTCATGGAGCCCCTTCTGCAACCAGGAGAACCCTATCAGGTATTATTTAAAACAGGTGGTGTCCGTTGCTTGGGTGCTTAATAAAAACTTGATTATTTGTTTTGTTCTCTCTCAAACAATTATGTCTAGGCTTTTTTTAAAAATCCATGGATGATACTTTGCTACCTTTTCAAGAAAGGAGGTAGCATGGTTATCAATTTCCAGTTTTGTAAAAGCCTTATCTGCCCCTACACACAGACCATTATAAGCATCACTGCTTGTCAGGTCACTTCAGCAAGTTCACTTATGTGCTTTTAAGTGATTTCCACCTGGCCCGTCTAACATTCTGTCTGTTTCTCCTCTTTGTGGCCTGAATTACCACAGTAAAGGAAGATGATTTCTCAAGTTTACATCTATTCAACCTCAACTTCAAAATAACAGCAAAAAGAATACCTCAGACCCTGGCAATCTGATAGCCACTTGTTCAACGAAAAACCAACACTTCCTACAACAACAAAACCAAACACATTACTTAACTGAAAGCTATGACAGTTACTTTTAATAGAAAACACTGCCCAGAAACTTCCCCACGGTCTAAGTGATTAGGTTAATTCTCTCCTAGATAAGCAAGTTAGCTAACTGACACTGTTTGGAATTCCTGATAAAAAAGGTTACTGCTACATGCTGTTATTTCTGGCCACACACACTCTTTGGAACATGTTTTCTACAGGAAAGCAATCTTTTTGTGAATCCTGAAGAATATCTGGGTACAAGCTCTGCACAGGCACATCCTTTGTTATTTTTCCAATACAAAAATCATTTTCTAATGAAGAACATGCTTATACTAAAAAAAAAACCCACCCAAACAACCCTAACGTAAAACAGTTGCAAGGAAATGCAATACAGTACAACGACACAAAGTTAATATACAGCCTTTAGCAATTACACTGTGCAAATTTATACACAGCTCTAACATAATTGTCCTTTCCATTGTAGGAACTTCTAAATACTTCCAAGGCATCCTAAGCAAGAGAAGTCATGAACATGTAAATGACAGAGATTTCACATGATGGCTATACTGTAATGAAAGTAAACAATTACTGATTAAATATATACATTAAAAACAATAATCAGAAAGGTTCTTTCCTAGTTATTACTTCAAACAATAGTATAATTTTGATCCCATTAATATAAATGACATTGATCAAGAAAATATGCAGTCCTTGATTTCTTTCATGTTTCACAATCACTTTCTCATTATCAGAACAGCAAGACCCAATGCACCTTCTTACCTCTTTATCCAGCCTGACTTCTGTTTTCCTTTCTCTGATGCCTTTCAAACGCCTTGGTCGTGGACTAGGGTCTTCTTGCAATGAAGTAATTTCTGCTTTTGACTAAGTAAATAAACACAAAAGAATGCTTATCTATAACTGAAATAATAAGACCAAAGCTACATGAACTCTCAGGAACTCAACAACTTATGCATCTTTGTGTTAGGGACAGACTCTTTTAACTGTATAATCAGCTTAAGGGATTTTACAGACCTAGATGTTAATACCTCTTATTAAAATGCACAGTAAACTTGCAAGGAAGTCCAGTGGTTTTAAAATAGTCTAGGAATTTTTGACAAAAATACAGAAGGATCTTGTGATAACTGTATCTTTTGAATTATAAAATAATGACAACTTTATATTACTACAAACAATGTAAGGTTTGGAAACAATATAGCAACAGAAATACACTGCAAAATATACTGGTGAGCTGACTCTTCATATCTTCTTTAAGCTGATGATCTTGAATGTGAGTCATGTACAATATCATAGAATCATAGAATCAACCAGGTTGGAAGAGACTTCCAATCTCATCCAGTCCAACCTATCACCCAGTCCTATTCAATCAACTAGACCATGGCACTAAGTGCCCCATTCAGTCTTTTCTTCACCTCCAGGGACCAGGACTCCACCACTTCCCTGGGCAGCCCATTCCAAAGGCAAATCACTCTCTCTGTGAAGAACTTCCTCCTATTATTTTGGCATCAGAAATAAAAAAGTAGATATCTGAATTCAGATTCACATAGCACTAAGGAAGCAAAATGAACTGGGTGGTAGTTGGAAGACTGAAGTGAACCAAACAGGACTTGTGAAGGATTCTCACCCTTGCTGCTTTTAGCTTCTCTCTCATTCGCTCTCTAACTGAAAATTCTGCAGAGCCTGACCGTGATGTTGAAGGGACAGGGGGCAACTCTGAAACAGAGAAAACAGGGTAACATGTTTAAATAAAGCACTTTCTGAAAGTTAAAATTATGTAAAATAAAACCATATGTACCACCAAGAGTCTTATATTCCAACCTGCATGAGAAAATGTGAAGAAATAAAACTTTTTTTTTTTAATTAAAATCTTACAGATTATTACTTAAATACCTTTAGCTGTAATGGATCTACCTGTCATGATAGACTATGAACCACCTTGAGTAAAGCATATACACCATTTTTCTTCTGTTAAAAACATATAAAGAATTAACTTGGCATTTTATGAACTGCTATTCAGAGCTGTCTAGATCTAATCTTCAATGTCTAAATCCTGCTACAGGTGTGATCACAACAACAAAGAATGTTCAGACTTGCTTGCTTTTCCAGCTTGCTTTCTGTAGTGACAAAATGTTATTTTCTCCAGCAGTGTTTCTGTGTTATAGCTCTAGTTCAATTGAGAAAGACACATTTCATTCTATATTTCACCATGTATGACTGACAGCATCAAAAGCAGTGAATACCTGCAACCCATTCTTCCACTATAAACAAACCAAAGGCATTTTAAATCTACAATATAAATGAGATTGGATGTGTATGCAAATGGAAACACTTCCATCAGCAGCTTTATGCACTAAACACAATTATGGCCATCTTCTGCAAGGTGTTTTGAGAAGGTACTTACCCCTCTCTTTTGGATTGCATTGCCACTGTAAAAGTGCAATCTCTATAGAAGTCTATAATTTTCTTTGCTGAAAACATAGTTTTGTATACCTAATAGCTTAGAAATTCTTCACTTTTTGTTTTGAAAGACCCAATTCATTTCTTCATTAACAAAACTCTCTAGCTACATAATTGTCTCCACATCTGCACAGACTTTTAAGCCTCACTGGAGCCCTGCACCTCACCTGGAAATTCTCAGGAGCTTTTACTGAAACTTTGACTGATATATACAACATTAACTTTTTTAAGAGAAATGTTTTACATTCTTTTATACATATGGAATCCTCAGATCCCATTTTTTCACCTGAACTTTTGTAACTAGCTTTTCTTTCCAGAAGGAGCCCCATTGTTCCACAAAGAACACACTGGTCCTTTCACTGGAACAACTGTAAAATGCCTAGCAGGAGAATGCTGGATCTCTTTTATCTCTTTTCACATGAGTGCTTTGTGGTACATGGCTTTTTTTTTTTCCCCTTCCTTTAATTTTTCATCTGTGAACACATGACATTCTAGGTAAATAAGTTTTTTCCAGTTGCCCCCACTTATAGAATTATAACACTTGCCAGTTATTTGAGGCAAGCACTGCTTTGTTCTTTGCCCTTACAGAAGAACATTGTTTGCCAAGGTCTAAGTAAAGAGTAATTTCAGGTTTATACATGGCATTAAACTCATGAAAAGGTGATAAAACAGCAAAGGGCAAGGGCTTAGGAATGGTAAGGCCACACAACATATATAACATTATGGCTGATATGATACTGTTCCTTGAGCTTTACTGGAGGCAGAAAACACTGTCTGTTGAATATACAACTTAAACATTTAAAGGCTACCTACCACACCAAAGTCACAGTGCAATCTAATTTCTAGGATGACCTTAGTCCGTTGTCATTTAGAAAAGACTCCACAATTACAATAAACCCCACTAACACTGATTCTACTCAGAAACATCAAATGATGTGGCAGAATCCTAATCTTTTCAAACTACACAGTTTACTGCCTGTATCTGTAAAATGAAGAATTCCTTGTATCTGCAAACTTTCAGAAGAAATAACAAGGCACAAAGAGAATATCGCTACCGTGAGACACATATGAGAAAGGCAAGCATCCCATAACCACCTCCTTACCAAAAGCAATACCAGAGACAGGAATTAGCAAGTACTCAGTAGAGACACTAAGAGATGACACACAGAAGAACCTCTTTGCATTTCATCTTTTCCAACAAGGAATGCCATATGGGTAAGAATTAACAACAAAACAGAGAATAAGATCTAGACAAACATTCATCTGACTGAGCTGATAAAGACTCTTCATTGCAGGGTATCCAATAAAAATAATAATCTGGCTGCAGCAAGATCAGAACTGTCAGTGACGCTGAGAATGTGATGTCTAACAGGCAATTTCCAAAATCCTAGGCAAGAGTCTCTCTGAAGAAAGGGGAGAGAGCCGCAGAAGCATGCACCAGTCTGACTTCAATTGTGCGAAAAAGACTCCTTATCACACTCTACAACTACCTGAAGGGAAAGTGTAGTAAGGTGGGGGTCGAGCTTTTCTCCCAGGCGACCAGGCATAGCCTGAAGCTGCACCAGGGGAGGTTTAGGATAGATGTTAGGAAGCACTTCCTCATAGAAAGGGTAATTGCACACTGGAATGGATTGCCCAGGGAGGTGGTGGAGTTGCCATCCCTGGAGGTGTTTAAGGAAAGGTTGGATGTGGCACTTAGTGACATGGTCTGGTCAATATGGTGGTGTTAGGTCGTAGGCTGGACTTGATGATCTCAGAGGTCTATTATTGCCTCAATAACTCTGCAATGCTGTGACTCAGCCTATTTGCAAATATTTAAAAGGCAATAAGCAATAATAAGCAACAAAAGGAGTAAGTTAGCCAAGATCAAGACATACCAAGTCATTTTAATGGGTTTTTTTGACATATATTCTGCCCATTCTTGTGAATAATAGAAAAAAATATATGTATGTGCTTTTGAGCTTGTCTTACATGGAGCACCTCTCAGTAGGAAATATCTTAATGAAACGGCAGGGGGCTGAATGGAAGGGGTTTCATGTAAGTCACTGAAAAACTACATGTTAAAGATAAATAAGTAACAGTTAATAAATTCAAGCCCTGTATTAAATGGGTATTTTAAGGGTTTAGCTCAACCTAATGCCTTTAAAACATTTACTAATGACTGCTGGAATAACGTCTGTATATAAAACATGCAGGCAAGAACTGTCAGGAGTCACATTTGCTTGAAGATGGAATTTGAAGAGTTTTTGGAATGGAGAAAGAATTTCAACATCTTTTATAGCTTCAAGCCCACAAGAGACTGTTGCACATGGAAAGGCTCTTTATGTCTGCTGGAGACAAAAATGATGGAGTTTAACTGCAATAATGAAGGTGCTTACACACTGAAAAGTTTTCAGCTTTTAGGGAATGCTAGCATTGGAGTTGAGTCCTCCAGATAGTTATGGAATCTTCACAACAAATAACTAACAAATTCAAGAAACCCAAGAATGTAGAAAAAGATTTTGTACCTGTCCTGGATTTGCAAGGGAATGGTTAGTTATCACTTGGCAAGAGAGTGATAAGCAGAAATTGACACATAGATCATCAGCATAGCAAAGGCAGTGAGGAATTTAAAGGGTATCTACTTTTACCTTATGACTGGGCAACACAGTAGGAAATATCAGTGTCAATAAATTCTAAAGCTTAATATAGAGAAAATGGAAATTTAAATTATTTATACATCTGTTGGACTAAAATCCAGGGGAAAAAATTAAATCTGTTTTGGACAGACACATGAAGCCTTCACTTTGAAGCCGCAGTCTTTCTCAAAGTTTAAGATGTAATTAAAAAAAAAATCTGACGGATAAATTATTCTGCAATTAAGTAAACCAATCAGACAGTCTATTCAGAACACCACATGCAGTACTTTTCACTGGCTTATACAAAATTAGCAGAATTACAGGGACTTCAGATGCAGCAACAAGAACAAGTAACAGAGCAAAATGCCTAAGAAAACAAAACACTTATCACATAAGGGAACTAATGGACAGTTTTCTTCCCGGAGCACTGCTGTGCTGTTCTGTTTATTCTTGGAAAATGAGCTTCTGTAAAAGAAAACAACCATCACTAGAGGGTGTCTCTTGATTTCCCCATGCAATCAATTCTGAAAACTGTTTGGACTCCATCTGTCAACAGCGTCTCGCTTCTTAGCACAAGTTGGCAGAGTGAGACTTAAAAAGCATTTAAAAGAAAGCTACACAGATCTTGAAAGAGCTAAATTGTAGATGCCTGTAATGAGTATCATACCTTGCCAAAATGAATTTTATTTTGATAAACTTTGGTATTGATAAAAAAGAAACTAAGCATGGTTTTAACTGACTTTTTAATTCTCCTATTAATTAGTTCTTTTATGCATCCTATTTAGGTAAGCCCATAAAACCACACAGTAGGATTCACAACATTAATGTTGTCCTAACTATTTAACAGGAATATTGCAAAGATTCTGCTGATGAAATTGAAGATTACTTTTCCAGTACCAGCAATCTCTGTTCTTTCCATGCCTAGAGGCATTCACTTCTAACAGCCTCCTACTACATCACTCTCACACTCTCCTACTTTGAAACTACAGTATTTCACATGACAGCTAAATTACACAGAAACACACCGACTCACAGAATGTTAGGGGTTGGAAGTGACCTCGAATGATCACCTAGTCCAACACCCCTGCCAGAGCAGGATCACCTACAGAAGGTCACACAGGAACCCATCCAGGTAGGTTTTGAATGTCTCCAGCGTTGTGATTCTCACAGAGAAAAAGTTTTTCCTTATGTTCACATGGAACTTCCTCTGCTCCAGCTTGCACCCATTGCCCCTTGTCCTAGCACCGGACATCACTGACAAGAGCCTGGTTCCATCCTCCCAGCACCGCCCTTCACATCTTTATAAACACGAATGAGGTCACCCCTGTGTCTCTCCTCATAAGAGAGATGTTCCTCTCCACCACCTTTATGGCTCTGTGCTGGACTCTTTCAAGCAGTTCCCTGAGGTCCTTCTTGAACTGAGGGGTCCAGAACTGGACGCAATATTCCAGACGTGGCCTTACCAGGGCAGATCAGAGGGGGAGGACAATCTCTCTCGACCTACTAACCACCGCCCTTCTAATCCAGGCCAGGATTCCACTAGCCTTCTCGGCCACAAGGGAACATCAACAGCTCCAGACCCCACCATTAGCACAAGTAGCCTTTCGAGCACTACGCATGGCGCTCACACTCGAGTATGTGAATACCGCAAGGCCGCCTACCACCCGTGAAAACGCCGTGTATTTCATGCACGTACATCCCATAATTACTCATTTAAATTGAACAGGAGTACGTCTTTGGCGTGCAGATCTCTGACTATACACACAACAGCTTGGCACATGCCAGACCTCCCTCCAGCCCTGATCTAATACCCCAAGGCGAGCGCACGGAAGCTCCTCAAAGGGCAGCGATCCTCAGCCCGCATCGATTGCTGCCCGCACCCCGCTCTGCCCCTCACACGTGGGCCCCACAGCAGCCTCTGTGCTGGAGGCACGGCCTCAAAGCAATAGCACTTAAGCCAAGGGACAAAGCTGCCCTCCCTTCGGGGACACCGGCTGCCACGGCTGCCACGGCTGCCGGTGGGGAGGTCCCAGAGCCCTGCCACCGCCCCAGGGCCCCGCCCCGCGCTCCGCCCCGCCGCGCCCTACGAGAATCACTCACCGCGCGGGCCCGTGGCCATGCTGCAACGGCTCCTTTCCTCCGCCCGCGGCCCAGCGAGACCCACAGCTTCCGGCAGCTGCAGCGGGGCAGAAAGGGACAGCGCATGAGTGAGGGGAGCCGAGCCGGGACAGGAGGCGGGCACAGGGCCTGCAGCCGCCGCCGGTGGGACCCGAGCCCCGCGAGGAGCTAGAAGCGCGCAGGCGCGCAGCCGGGCCGGGCGCCATGGCGCATGCGGGGTGGTCTGCGGCTGCCGCGGGCAGCCCGCGGGGCGTGTGGCTGTGGTCGGCCTTAACGTTGGCAATCGGCTCGGCGCTGAGGACGCTCACCGGATTTTTTCTCCTCTGCCTGCGAGTTGTCAGGGTCCTCTTCAGGCTTTCCACCTGGGCAGGGTCCTCGTCCAGGAACTCCTCCTTTCACAGAGAGAGGGGGAGAGTTGCGCTGTGGGATGGAGTCTGGCCGCGTCCCCAGGCTCACGGGGGTATCTTAGGTCTCTATCGCACCCGATGGACGCGATTTTATACATCTATGTGTGTGTGCGTGTGTCTGTGTCAGGCCTGGCACTGAGTGAAGTTAGCACGCTGCTATTTGTTAGCAAGATCAAAGCCTATTGACAGCTTTATAGCACCTTGCCTCATCGTTACAGTTTTATGTCTGCATACCTCAGAGACATAGTTTGAGGTTTGGGTTTTTGATTTTTATTTTTTTGGGGGGCTTTTATTGATGTGACATCAGGCATAGTTTAAACATCATCACTTCAATGCATTTCTGCTGATGAAATAACGAGATAAACTTTCTGGTTTTGCAACTTGCTTGAGGCTAAATATCGAACCAGTAGTTCGGAGATAATTTAATTAAGTGTTGGATCAATGTGAAACACAATAAAAAGCCACACATTAAGGATGTTTCTTTCACAGCATATGGTATCTATGGTTGCAATGTATTTGCACAGAACTGAATGGTGCAAGCTTGCATTAACAGGAATCTTACCCATCTAGGGTTAACAAGACTTTAAAAGAAACTCTTGATTTACTACTTATAGGGGTGTATATATATATATATATATAAAGCAACTATAAAAGATTGCTATTACTGTCAGTGAAAAATGATCATACACCATTTTTATCTCAACTAACTGAACACTGACCTCCATGATGATCATCTGGGATTCTTCACTGCACTTCATCTGGTCGATGGCTAACACCTGTCTTGTCACAAGCAACACAGGGATTATGAGAGAAAATATGTGCAAAACGATCAATCATGAGATACGTTCCATATAACCTTGGCACCCAGAACACGGAAATGACATTCCACTTAACATACAGACTTAGTAAATATTAAAAAAAAAAAAATATTTTTAAAATACACTTAATTAATTCATATAGTATTGGACACTGTGGACTGGTCCATGCTGTATGAACACTCTTGTTACATTTTTTTCTTTAATAAAAAACTTGCCTACAGCTACAAGTCTCAGATCACAGAGAAATGGTCAATCTTTTTTTTCCTCCAGCATTGGGCTCAGCTGGAGTTTCAGTTTTACCAAGCCTGGAACCCAGCAAATCATTTCAGCTTTGTTTGCACTTCCAAGCTGCTGTATTTGCTTACAAGCATTTAGGATTTTTTTTAAAATTTGTATCTGTACAGGTCAATTCATGGCTGCCATTACTGCAGGTTCCTGTCCTCCTTTTATACGTGATCAACAGGAAGGTGACCTCAGCTGTTCTTGTTCTAGGCACAAAGCTGGCACCAGTGCACAACCCAACTGCCAATGGACTGAGCATAATTTGTGGGTTTCAAATTTCCAAGAAGTCATGGGAGTAAAATGAGTCTTTTTCTCTACCTGGCTAAATGTCCTCAAGCAAGACAGCTGAAATTCACCAAAACCAAGTGGTTTTCTCAGGCAAATGTGTCTATGTCCCAAACTACCTGTGCAGCACCAATTCATAGTATCACAGAATTGTAAGAGTTATAAGGGACCTCTGAAGTCCAACCTGCCTGCCAAAGCCAAAGGAGAGTCACCTAAGACAGGTCATGCAGAAATGTGTCCAGATGGGTCTTGAAAGTCTCCAGAGAAGGAGACTCCACAACCTCTCTGGGAAGCTTTTTCTAGTGGAATTCCCTCAAATGAGTTTCTCACACCAGAGCTAAGGATTGTGTACCTAAAAATGGCAACATTTCCTTGCTGCAGGCAAGGTTCCTCAAATGCCTTCTTCATGGCATAAAAAATACAGCACTGCAAGAAGCAGCAGCATATTTATTGCTTGGCAGATCAACTTATTTTTCATATCAAGCTTTATGTATCAAATCTAAACAGCCTTTCCTAAAGGCATATGTAAATGAGAATGCTGGCAGCATCGCAGAAGGGCCTTATGTCTGCTTTCTTTAGTTAAGTACTATAGTAGGCACTTTAAAATGCAATAAGCAACTGGATGCAAGCACTGTAAAGCTCTGCAGTAGCTCAGGCATTTCCAAAGCACTTCAACCTATCAACAGGAACACAGTGAAGTTCTTCTAAGTCCTCTTTAAAAATCAGCTACACTAAAAGTACCTAGAAAAATATTTTGGAGGATTTTGGCTTCTTGAATCTGTTTCATTCATGAAAACATGCAGAATGCAGTGATACTGAAACAGTTTTAAAGGAAAATGTTTGTTTCCTACCTGGGTTTTCCTGTACAGCAGCTATCGGAGCACGGAAGAGCCAAGCACAACACTCCCCCTAGCAACAAAGCCTCGGCTTTGCTTTTTAAAGAGGAAAGTCAGATTCTCCTCCTTAAGCACTAAAACAGTTCCGGAAGACTTCTTTTTTGTAAACAACTTCTACAGTAAAAGGGAAAGTCATGAATAAAGTATGAGGAGGATGAAGTGATTGCACTTCCTGTGGAAGGCAACGAATTCCCGTTCCTGCAGTGACTTGAAAAATATGAATCCCTAGTATGTTTCTGCAGTCAAGAATGGTTATTTCAGACTGGAATACAGTAAAGATAGTCACTCCTCCTAACCTGCAGCAGCTAGGTTTGCTAAATTACTTAATCTGTGTACTGACTTAAATCTGTGTACTTCTTTAAACAGAGGAAGGCACGTTTGGACGTGGCACTTGGTGCCATGGTCTAGTCTCGAGGTCTGTGGTAATGGGTTGGACTTGATGATCTTTGAGGTCTCTTCCAACCTTGCTTATACTGTGATACTGTGAGACTGTGAGACACAGGCACTTCTTGGAATGCATATGATTCAGAGCAGTGATTCCTGAATATCAATCAGGTATTCAGGAATATAGGCAAGAGCTTGTCTCACTCTGTGATTAAAGAGAGATGTGAAACCTTTAATTCAGAGTATATGGCAATATTCCAGCAAGTAGTTTTGGTTGGGGTTTTTTTTGTTTTTTTTTTTTTNNTTTTTTTTTTTTTTTTAGATTAATGTAGCTCTGAAAAAATCTTTGCCCTCTTTGAAGTATACAGTGACTAGCCAGTTGTTTTCCAAGTGCTGTTTTCCAATACATTAAACTACTCAGGATATTAACCAAAGCTGTATCAAGGGAACAAGGATACATTATTCTTTGTGGATGACCTTTACAAATTAGCATAAGCCTCAGAAAACTTCTCAGCATGTCATTTTGGGGAAAAGTCTGAGTTAAGAAAGATATAAAATCTTAGCAGCTGTCATTTGCAAACACCAGTAAAGTGCTGTGAGTCTGGAGGAGGTGGATCCTGAAACCAGAAGTAAGACTGATCACAACTTCATAAAGTTATCCATATACTTTAATGCTTCCATTGGGAGAAAACAAAACAAAACAAAACCAACCAAACGAAAAAAACCCAAACCCTTGCACCAACAACTTAAAAAAAAACCCAAACAAAAAAATGCCCACAAAGCCAAAAACACAAACAAGGATATGAAGACTTCATTGGGGTTGCTCTAGAATTCTCTTAAAGGAAAATACAATCTTTAAGTCCTGATTAGAAGAGCAGTGATGGGATGGGTTAACTGCTCCATGAAATGCTCACAACCAGCTAATGTGGATGCCAAGGATGGCAGAA
The DNA here is from genome assembly GCA_013399055.1 of Ramphastos sulfuratus. NCBI lineage: Eukaryota > Metazoa > Chordata > Aves > Piciformes > Ramphastidae > Ramphastos > Ramphastos sulfuratus. Next base: position 150,926 of record WBNM01029027.1, on the reverse strand, counting down.
ATGTCATCACATATCACATCACATATCACATCACTTGTAGAAATGTGAGTTTTCTTATATACAATTTCTAATTTTTATATGTACAAAGTGATCTATACTTTTCCTGTCAAATTTGAAGTCTTCTCTGCTGCACTGAACTGTTAACAAAATAATTTCTTCTGCTAACTTGCATATTAGTATCTCTAGTACAACCAGAATAAATAGTGTTGCTGATCCCAAGCAGAGTTGTTATTAGACCTATTTATGATTGTCTTTATACAAACAGTCCCTACAACATCTGAAGATCTGTTACTGCAAGGTTTCAGTGGCTGGAATCACATGAAAAGAGATGGCTAAATTGTTTCCCCTTTCTGAATACTATTGTAAACAGGAGATCATGGGAAGAAGTAAACAGTCATCATAAATAAAAAGATTGGGAGTGTGCATTTATAATTGCTAAAATAGGGGCTGTCACAGGCAGAAGAAACTTGACATGACAGCAGCTTTCAAGAATGGAAAAGAAATGTAATCAGAAGACAGATTTCCTAGCGTAACATATACAGCACACAAACTCTGTTATCTGCTAAGTCTCACTGCATGTGGGACTGTGGAAATGATCCAGTGGGTGAACCTTCATACAAAGTCTTGACAAGGACTCAGGTTCAACATCTTGTTAAGCTGTTAAGTCTGTGTCCCAGCAATTTATCCCTATTTCAGAAACAATTGTGCAAACAGTCCAAATGATGGACAAATAGGAACAGCATTGTATAAGGAACATTACTATAATACCCTAAGGGAACAGTGAGGGACCTTTGCTTAACAGGGTGGAAAGCAGCTTAAAAACACGTCAGTACGATGACTGGACTCACAGGAGACAGAATTCAAACCATGTGTTTCCTGGGGCAGGAAAAAACTCCTTTCATCTCAGTCAACATTATAAAATCAAAACCAAGCCCAGTATCATTGGTTAGGCTGGAGAGCAGATTTAGTGCTCCAAGGAAGATGATGTAGCAGCTCTGCTTTGTTAGATGTGGCACTATCACACATAGGCATAAACTATTGTTTGGTTGATGATGATCAAGGATGGCTTTTAACAGAGTAGCTGGCACCATGGTGCAGGCTGCCTCAGGAGTGAGCAGGCTAGTGCCCCACATTCAGCATTAAAAGAGTTTTACAATTAATAATGAACAATGAATGACAAAGTTTATTCTCTGGCTTTGAGGTTAATGTAAGGTTCAGACTGTTGCATACACCTCTTTTTTTAACTGCCTGTAGTCAAAGCAAAGACTTGTAAAAACAAATTTAATCAGAAGTGAAACTGCAAAACTTACAAGCCATGTACAGCATTTACAGAGTAAGATTATGTGTTACTGTATTCTTAGGACAGGAATTCCCAGAACTGTGTGCAACTCTGCAGTGATCCCAATTTCAGGGAGATTTTGTAATCCTCATGTTGATTATTTTTGACTGATCACCACCTTAATCTAACATGAAATCACAAGAGATTTGTTGCACTTAGTTTAGAAATCCATGCTCACGTAGTTTAGAAATCCATGTTCATGTACCAAAATATCTGACAGACTGTGGCTGAATGCTGGTGGTGCATGGAAGAGACCAGCATCAGTGGTAGTCAAATTTTCAGATGATTAAAGAGATTGTTCTTCACCTCAAAAATTGTAAATCCTTTTCTACTATCTTCTCAGCCTAGGGATCACATTTTGTTGAAAGTAAAGAAAGAAACAGGATTGCTTATATGTTTCCTTTCTACAATTTACTCATTTTTAGAAATCCCATCTGCTTCTTGCTGAAAGTTTGCTGTAGAGCCTGTTGAGAATCAGAGTCTGTTTATGTTTTTCAAGAGATCAGTATTTTTTATCCCTTTGTTAGCCTGACATAAGCAAAGCTGTTCTTCCACAGAGATGATTGAATAAGTATTGCATTTTGTTTTGTGTTGTGTTTAGGTTTTTGGCAGGTGCTTTGAAGTTGTAAAGAAGCAAATTTATAAAATTTTGGTATAAGCAGAAACACTCCAGGATATATGTAGGTTTTCTACACCTAAACCAAAGTATCCTTAAAAACTTCAATACTTTGTGTATACTTAAGTGTGTTGAATTTGGAGGCATGAGAGGATTATGTAGCCCACCTTCATATTGTCAAATTTTCTGGAGGACAGCCAAGTTACTGCAGCTGAAATTGTCCCTGGAGCAACCTAAGCAATACTTTATGAAAAGGCTGACAAGAGGTGACTTCCATAATGATAAGGGTCCTTCTGTGTTCTCATCAATCCACATCTTCTCTCTCATTGTGAGACATATAAATTGCCAAATTTAATTATGCCAATTTTTCCACTTAGTGGATTGTTCTCTAAGAGCAGACATCTTATTTAACTTTTACCATCTGAAAGTCAAAGGCTAACCTGAGTTAGACATGTAGATACAGGCAATGCAAAGAGGCAGGTACCTCCTGATGCCTCCTTTCTGATTTCTCTCTGCTGACTGCAGGCAAAGTCTAAATGACTAACTTGGTCTGGATTTTATATGGTATGATGGCATCTGCAGAATGACATATATAATGTGTAGGAAACTTTGATTAGTCTCAAATATAATCCCAAAGATACATTGCTCTTTGCTATCCTATAACATCTTGAAACCAAACCAGACCTCCCCACCTACTGGTTTCAGTAGTGGGAAGACTTCAGCCCAAGATATTTTCTATATAAATTCAAGTTTAGGCAGAGGAATACCCCTAGTGAACTATCATGTCATCAGAGCTGATCTATGTTCAAGAGAAATAATAGTAATAACAATGATTTACTTTAGTCTTGAGATCCTGAGTGAGGGCAGGGACACATGCTACTTATATACATATGTTGTCCATACATGCACTAAAAAGATTTTTCTTGCCAAAACCTGTAGAAATACTGCAACAGAATTACTTATTTTTAATAGCACATGCCAAAATATTAAGCTGTTCAAATAACTACAGAATCCAAATGGGAAAACATTGGGAAGATAAAAATCTTCCTATGATTGTGCAAGCATGACTCTAAATTGTTGAAGGAAGGAATAACTCTTGGTTTACTTATTCCCATGATGTCACTTTCAACATAGGTGTGGTTAAAATGTCTCTTTCATATTTCATTCATTTTTACAAGATTATTACATGGGAAGCACTTTGCCTTTATTTAGAGTTGCAGCCAGGAACATTTCACTGTGAAGGCCTGGTTTTTATCTATTTAATTGTGAAAAAAAAAAAAATTTGTCTGTAAATTTCCAAATTTATCAGAACTACCAAATACATTTGTGTAGAGCCTGAAGAAAATCTGTCATGCTTTGTTCTTAAGTTTGGCTTTATAAAGATTTTCTAACTTTAATAAAAATGTACTTGTTAGGAGAAACATGAGCTTCCTATTGATTCAAATGTCATAGAACTATTTCTGTGGTTTTTAAAATAAACATGCAATTAAATACTTTTATTAGTTGCTTTTGCTGCATATAGATGTTGTGTTTCCAATCTTACATCTGTTAAATTATGCTTCCTGGAAGTCATGGCCCTGATGTGACTGTTCTGTCCTGTGGAATTTCAGTGCAGACAGCACTGAGCAGTGCTGATTGCTTTTTTGCCTTACAGAAGCACTTATGGGTGGGAAGCATTGGCATCAATCACTGTTCTAAATGATGACTGGGCTGCATTTTTGCTTTTATATTGTGCTTAATTTGTGGATGTATAGATGATTGTGCAGCACAGTGATAAACTGAATCCGGAAGTGTGCTTTTTCATATTTTTCACAGGAAAGAGCCCTTGTATAACACTAATAAGCTAGATGTCTAGTTAGAAAAACAATCCACTTTTGTCTTCTAACACACATCTGTCACTGTCAAATAAAGTAAGTGTTGTGCAGCCATTGCCAGTTTGATTTGTGGACAGGACTTTGCACCTGTTCAATGCATAAAGCAGCAATCAGGTACTCAAAGACCTGGCTGTTAGTGCATGAAGAAATGAGGGCTCAGGGTGCACAGATTAATGTTCCATACACAACTGTAGTGCCCATTTTGTGATTTCAGTGGTATTGTTGGGTGATTGTATTTGGTTGTAATTTTTAAATTAAGCCAAGTATGCAGCAAAACCCCCTTAAATGAAGTGGGATCAGGAGCTGTGCAGCACAGACCACTGACATTTGAAACTCTCTGGATGACTGTCAGAATTAGCAGGTTTCTGTAAACCTGGGATGAGTAAAATAAGATTATAGATTCTTGGATTTTTTTCAGATCTTCCAGGTTTATATTACTTTCTATGTTTAATATGTTGGTTCTCTTCTTTCATGACTGTCATTGGGCAGTCCTCAGCCAATACAAATTTATTAGGAGGTGAATTAATTATGAATATCATTTATTGCTGCAACTATCAGGTGGGACTGTCCTTGTGACCTATTCAGCTGCATCCTGAAGCAGACATCCCTGTTTTATTCCTCTCTTCTTTTTTAAAATCAAAGTTTTCCCTGCTTTTGATGTATTTCCTGTCTTAAAATGACTAAAGATGATATTGCTGTCAATTGTTCAATTTCACTTTAATGTCATATACAAAATATCAATTCTACATTGCAACTTAATGTATTTTATATAAAATCCAATGTACAGTATCTTAAATTTGTTTAAATAGTATTATAAACATAACTTTCAGGAGGAGTCAGTCCCGGAGTGATGCAGTCTTTTGTTAGTTACAATTCCTTTTGATGTCCCTGCTGCCTGGTAAAAAATATCCAACTTTGATTCTGCAAAGTTCTTTATGAGCTCAGATTTCATTCCTATCAAAGCACAAATAAACTCCTAAATTTATTTGGTTTTCAACTTCATGTCTCCCAGGCAGCTAGATAAAATCCTGTGCTGGGTTGTCCAGTTTGAATGTCATCTGACATCCCCTGCTTCAGAGCTCATCTTCATCCGATAAAGCGTCAAGGTAATCTGTATCAACATACAAAAGAAATCCAGAAAACAAACTGTCTGCCCACGTTGGATCAGAAAAGAGACCATTTTGGTCAGTGTAGAAGATCTCAAGCCATACTTCATCTTCTGGCTGAAGGTAGATCACTGTGGAACCAGAAGCCACGTCGTGGTTGCCTGTGTTTGCATCGAATGTCTTTATGCGGTACTTCCCGTTGTGAACCAGCCCGATCGCGAGATGCTTATTCGCTAAGGTGATGTCGTAAGAGAAATAATAAATCCCTGGGATGGCACAAATAAACTTCCCTGTGGAAGGGTTGTAATGCTCCCCCTCATTGAAGAGGACTTTATTGAACACAATTGGTAGTCTTTCTTCTGGGTAGCTGGTGGTGATGCCAACAGAAAAGGCAGATTTCAGCACTATCTGCCCACACTTACAGACCCCTGGTGCACCTGGCTCTCCTCGATCGCCTTTATCTCCCTTAGGTCCAGGTGGTCCAGCTGGACCTACTTCACCTTTGGCACCTGTCAGTCCTCCAGGTCCTTTTTTGCCAGACTGACCTTGGTCTCCTTTCTCTCCAGCTGGTCCTAATGGCCCAGTCTTTCCTCTTAAACCTTCAAAAACATTGTAAGTTAGTTAATCGTTGCACATAGCATCTCAGTAAATGATTGTGTGGGCTACTGTGTGTGCCTGAACAGACAAGAAAAACAAGGTCAGAATTTCAAAAGACTCCAGAAATACATTCAAAGTCTTCTAGTAAGTTTGCAGAAGGAATGTCCAGGAAGGAACAGAGGACCAGGCTCCACAGCCCAGGGGTCCTTTGTTTCCATATTCCTTGTTAACACACTGAAGACTTTTATCTGTAATCAGTCCATTACTGACTGGGCTGTGGGAAGGACAGCAGTATGGCTACCTACACACTGATACTTGTGCACTAAATATTTTACTGTTTGAGCTTGTTTATTATGTACCTGCTAATCATTCATTCCTGGCTAATGGCACAAATGAGGCTATTGATTTGACACCACACGGGCTTCATTTCCCCAAACTTTTTCTTAGCATCTCTGCAGAGGAAGGCTGTGCATTTACATTTACTTACACAGACACATGCATATTAGACACATTTAAAATATAGCTGCATATTTGCTTTCTCTCACTAGACATAAATGCATCATACTTAAATCCACCTAGGCACATACACACTGTAATCATGTATCTGTATATGCAAAATAGTGGCAATAAATGGTCCAACTTTGCTGCACTACTGTGTTAAGTTAGACAAATATTCAATACCTGCACTCCCTTTTTCACCTTTTTCTCCCTTCCTGCCATCTCTTCCATCTCTTCCTGGAAGACCGATGCGGCCGTGTGGTCCTGGGGATCCAACAGCTCCCGGGGGACCTGCAGGACCTGGCAACCCAGGGATGCTACAGATGTATCTGGTGTAGTAGTTTTCTCCTTTGAGCTGGCTTTGCAGAGGTTGTTCACTTGTGTAGATGGCAAAACTTGTAATGTAAAGCAATACAAACATCCTTGGATCTGGAAAAAATACATATGAATAAGACTTTTGATCATAATATGGCACTCCAGTCACATGCAGGTGACTCTGAATATGCTAGTAAGTGGATGCTGCAGTGCATTCTGCACAGGTACACGTGCAGGGATCAACCTGGAATTGCTGCATTACCAGAATCCATGCAGGAGGCAAGGGAGAAAGTCTATCAGGTTGGACATTTTCCTGGTCACTAAATATGTAACTGTATGTCTTTCAAGTCACCTGTAGTCTGACATAATGTAAACTGGACCATAGCTTTAACACATTAAAAAAAGAATCTGTATTTCAATGCAAAGTCCTTTGCTTGCATAGTTTATTTTGTCTTAGGGATTTGTATAAGCTTTATGCTTATACAGCCCTTTTGCTGGAGGGAATTATATCTGTGTAGGGAGGATGTGCTCTTAGGAGCGGTCTCTTCTAGTGAGGACAAAGTTTACGCCTTCACTTCATTTTGAAGTTTGCCCTTAGGTTTGCAAATGAATCTCCAGCCTGAATAACTACAGCAGAAGCTTGCTGAGCCTGCAGAATGAGTACCACTAAGACAGCTACAGCTTCAGTGCCTGGTTGGAAACCCTGATGACCACAGCACCAATAATCACTTCACCCTAGTTGGTCAGGTGGAGTCCTGCAGAGAACAGATGGAGTGTGATGATGGGCTGCTAACAGGCTGAGGTTTTTAAGTCCGGCTTGGGCTGTCATATAAAATGAACTGTGCTGCAATATCTTGCAAGAAAATTGCTTTAAACTTTACACATACAGTANATACTTCCATGTCCTTCCTGTGCTGGGGGCTCCAGAACTGCACACAGGACTCCAGATGGGGTCTGAGGAGAGCAGAGTAAAGGGGCAGAATCAAAAGCAATTGAATGTCAGTTTTTCTGTTCCACTGGGAGACTGAAGAAAAAACACTGTACAAACAGTAGCATGCTGAGAACTTGCAGTACCTGATGTACAAAGATGTCTTAAATTAGTGTTGCATAAGCAGAGAGTCAGTCATGGGCCAGATTTTGCAAGTCAAGATGGTTTTTCCTAGTTCCCTTGCTGGCTTCTGAGTATTTTGTTGGAGTTATCCATCCCTTCAGAGCTATTTTACAGCATTCGAGGAAATCAGAGTCCAGTGATTTCTGTGGGGAGAAAAAGATGATTCAGAACATCTGTGTGAAACACCATCTTTTTTTTCACAGTTAAATTCAGATTCATTCTCAAACTCAAAGTTAATGAAGGTGCAAAATTAGTTAATGTAGAAGTTGTTCCCCTTCCCCTCTCTGTGATGCTGATTGGTGCTGCCCAGGGAGGTGGTTGAGTCACCAACCCTGGATGTGTTTAAGGGTCATTTGGATGTGGTACTTAGGGAATATGGTTTAAGGTGAATCTTGTAGAGTAGGGTTCTAGGCTGGACTTGGTGATTCTGAGAGGCTTTTCCAACCTGGATATTTCTGTGATTCTGTGACTGATTGATTTTAAATCCCAAACAGGTTCTTTGCAGCTCTTGATATTTCAACTAGTATATGGCATCATCCCTGGAAGCGTTGAAGACCAAGCTGGATGAGGCTTACAGCAGTCTGGTTCCTTCCAACTCAAGCCATTCTATGGTTCTATGGTTGAAGCTATTCAACAAGGAGAAAGACCAGAATATGTACACATACACATGTAAATATACATACGTACACATAGTTTTTATGAAGAATCTTTTCTGTTTTACAAAATAGGCAATTAGAATCTCTCTTGGTATCAAGGGCAGTGCAGAGGAAAAGATGACAGTATTGTAGGTGGAGAGAAATAAGCTATGTTCCAAAATTGTCTTCAGTGCTGTATAATCTGCTTTTCATATTAAGCATCTTGTATCAAATTGGCAGAAACCAAACTATTAATTTTACTGTCATTTGATAAAGCCTCACAGTACAACCAGGCACAAGAGCCTCCAAGAGCAGATTAACATATGAATGCTTAACGTTGCAGCAGAGCGGCAAACGATAACTCCGAGGCAGCAGTTACTTACAAGCATAAACTTCACAGCGATGTTTGCTCTGATGTACTATTGAGTGTACCCAAATAAAGCTCGTGGATTTTCAGAGGACTTAAATCAGGGACAACAAAGCTCTCTGCAGAGAAGAACAGCTTTAAGCGCTTAGCCAGGAGGGAGTAGCTTGGAGGGAGTTCATGGCTAAGACTCCATATGCATTTTACACAGAGCCGATGGATAAGAAGCAGACATGACCTAAGGATCAAGGACTGGAACAAAAACTGCCCTTTGCAAGATGAAAGTCTGAATCAGTAGGCTAGATGTTCCCACACTGTGTTGCACATAAGCCAAGCAAAAACAATCTCAACAACTGCTGATTTTGCCTATGTCTAGAATACTTTACAAAACAGTGTAAGGGCCTTCACACAGCTGCTCCTGCCACCGGCTGGCCAGTAACTGCTTGATGCATGGAGCTGTCTCCAGCTCCCAGACCTCTCCTGCTGTTCTTCTTATGTGCCTACAGAAAATTAATTAGTCTGGGATATGTGTTTCTCCTAAGACTATGGAAAATAAGTCATTTGGGGAAGGTGAGGGGAGTGGGGTTGTTGAGATACTGATATGCCCATTGTGACTAGAGAACCACTTTGGGTAGGAGAAGGCACAGAGCGGAATAAGAGAAGTTTCAAATGTGGGTTGAGGGTTTAGGAGTGCTGGGATTGTGAAGCAGAAGTGGGACTTCAGGAAGAGGAACAGAGCTGGGATCAAGAGGAAATGGTGATAATCTTCAGGCAATGATGTTTACAGTCCTGAATTTAGGCTTGGGGAAATACAAAAGGCTGTTTCCAACAGTGGTACCCAACAATGTTTGGGCCTCATGTATTTAAGCATAGCTCTATTGAAACCATGTCCCCTGTATTTATATCTGGCCTTGAAGAAGTTTTCTCACTTAAGTTCTTGCAACAATTATTTGACTGTTTTTGAAATCTATCCTGTCTGGGAAGTGGTGGTTTCTTTGAGTTCCCCCAGGGAACAGCATGAAGAAGCTGCAACTGTCAGTCAACTTTCCACTCTTCAGTAGGAAAATCTGACCTTTGGCTGATAAGGAGCAGGTACCTTGACTTTGTTCTGCATGTGTGTGGTCCTTCAGGGTCCTTCAGATCCTTAGCAGGATCTCCACAGGACATAAGAGGTCACTCCTGCATGGTCTAAAGGTCACAAAGTGTTTAGAAAAGAATTTAATTTCATTTTCACTTGAATTTACCCTGATCTCAACCTGCCAGCAAGCCCCACCTGACTTTGAATCAATATTTTAGAGTCACCCTAGAAGATCCCCAACCTGGCTGGTCTTCCTCACATTAAGATGCCATTGTGTACCAAACAGATAAAGACATCTTAGCCAAATGTAGCATGCTGGGGTTAGTCCACATAGCCAGTGAAAGTACTTCTGGTGCACTGTGCCCACCAGCTGGATTGCCCAGACATGTCACTAGAGAGGTTCCTTTGGGGAAGGAGTAACGAGAGGATGCAGGTAGCACAGTGTCACACAACAGATAACAGAGTCTTGGGGTGTGCCTGCAGTGCAAGGCAGGCAGCATGTGGTAGGTTATGCCAAAGTATGTGCATTTCTTAACCAGAAAATGGATTGTAGAAAACCCTCTTTGCAATACCATCATCAGTGAATGTGACTTTGCCTTATTGTAGTATCTGGAGTTTAGCTCAGGCTTCTCATTCAAGTTTCTACCAAACTTGGTAGAGTTAGATAATGGTTGGACTCAATGATCTTAAAGGTCTTTTCCAACTGAAACGATTCTGGGATATAATTCACAATGATGACAATAAATTCAGTGTTATTTTACTGTTGTAACTCCATGGCAGCTGTCTGCCAGGAGCCTCTTTGCATTTTAAACAGTATCCTTGATTCAAATTTATTTCTTATGAAACTCTGGCTAGTCTAAGACAAAGAGCATGTCAGAATCACTTCTAATAATCTGTCCCCCTAGAAATTTCCTTACATAATTGTTAATACAAATAAAATACATAAAAAAGAGGAGTCATGCAAGGCTTACAGCATATTAACTTCAAGTTTCCATCAGGGTAAATGGTTTTGCAATTTCCACTTTAATGGAAACCTACAGAGATTCAGAATGTATTGACTTGCAAATAAAGTTGAAAATACATAAAACATGGAGAAGCTTTCTCTTGCCTTGGTGAAAATGACCTTTCCTTTCAGTGATAAAACTCTTTAAGTTTTATGGGATGGAATCAAGATATAAAGCTGAAAAAAATTCCTTATAATTTAAAATCTCTCAGATCAGCTTAGGCAGTTGCTTTTCCCTTAGCCAGGTTATAATTTTATGGCAGACAAGTGTGTGGATGTGTGTGCATACATACACCTCCATACCTTTACGAAGGGGCCTTGTTCTCAGTTTTCTTCAAGGCTCTGGGCTGCAGTGGATCCATTTTAAATCAAAAACTATTATTAAAGAGGGTTTTTTTTCTATTTGACTTTGACTGATGAAGTTAATTTTCTTTGATACAGATCTATTCTCTGATGGCCTGAATTAATGGTGTACTTAGATTTGTTTCTAGCTGATAAACTGTAAGTATGTAATAAGCTAGCTGGGTTTTTTTGTGTGTGTGTCTTTGTGATAGGGATCTTTGCTGGGTGCTGCAGAAAGTTGTATTTCGTTATTTGTGGTTTTGTTGTTTGCTTAAAATGTGCATTATGTCTTGAACAGGATAACTGCAACTGAAAATTCTCCTATTCTTGAACATCACATGTGATGTTCAAGACACGTTCTTTACTCTGCTCTCGTCAGACCCCACCTGGAGTACTGTGTACAGTTCTGGAGCCCCCAGCACAGGAAGGACATGGAACTGTTGGAGCGGGTCCAGAGGAGGGCCACAAAGATGATCAGAGGGCTGCAGCAGCTCTCCTGTGAGGACAGGCTGAGAGAATTGGGGCTCTGCAGCCTGGAGAAGAGAAGGCTTCCAAGAGACCTTAGAGTAGCCTTCCAGTATCTGAAGAGGGCTTACAGGAAGGCTGGGGAGGGATTATTGACAAGGTCTTGCAATGACAGGACGAGGGGCAATGGGTTTAAACTGGCAGAGGGGAGATTGAAAGTGGATGTTAGAAGGAAGTTCTTTGCAGTGAGGGTGGTGAGGCACTGGCACAGGTTGCCCAGGGAGATTGTGGCTGCTCCCTCCCTGGAGGTGTTCAAGGTCAGATTGGAGGAGGCCTTGAGTGACCTGTGCTAGTGGGAGGTGTCCCTGCCTATGGCAGGGGGTTGGAGCTGGATGATCTTCGAGGTCCCTTCCAACCTTACCATTCTATGATTCTATGAATTCTTATGAGGATTCTGGTTTCCCTCTGTCTTTGGGAAAGTTTAAATATATTTAATGTGCAGACATACATGTGTGTGTGTGTCTGTGTACATGTACACACTGTAAAGTTAAAAAAGATAAGTTTTATAAACACTGTCATTGGAGAGAATATGGAAACACTTAATTTGGAGGCAATTTTATTGGCACAGCTTCTCTCATATTTTTTATCTCTTCTGCTTGTTTTGTTAATGCATGAAAACAGGTCTCTGAAGTTCATAAGCCACTGCTGTTCTTCCTTCATAAAATTGTGTCCCATTTTGTTCTCTTGGGGCAGTTATCAAGTCATCCATAATAGCTATTTCATGATGTCTCTGTTTTGGGATTAATGTTACTTATAAACACATCTTGTAAACATGATCAAAAGCCCTTCTAGCCCTGTACCCTTGCTCTTTGGCAGCACCCTGGAGCAGGATCCTATGCTCTTCTCTAGGATGTGAGAATCTTGTGGCATTGTTTGCCAGGAGGTTATTTTCCTGCTTCCAGTGCTCTGAACTGGAGATATTTTCTGAGTCTTTCTGACAGCATTACTGGACCCTTTATCCATAAACTTGGAAAGAGTGCAAACTCTAGATTTTCCCAGCATTCCTCATGGATAAATTTGTGGCCTTAATTACTCACACAACTCATTTGTCTTCCTTAAACCTTTTTATCTCCCTTAAATCTTTTTAACTGATAATTTAATTTGATCCATTCTATTTCTTGCATAATAAAAGACAGTGATTAATCTGCTCCTTAGTATGTTACCTCCCTCAGAAAAGTAGCAACTTTGGAATCCTTATGATTGTAATGAATATTTTTCAGTTGAATATTTCCAATCCACAATTAAAATTTCTATTGGTTTTATGGTCCACTAAATGATGAGCCATCTACCCTGTTCCTCTAGTGTACTAACATTAGTGAGCAATATTCTGAGCAATACACAGGAGCAGCTTTCATGCCATGTCCTCAGATGAGAGCTAACAAAAATGAAGGAGTACAGCTGCAGAAAGTGCAGCTGTCTGAGACTGTATCTGGACTTTGCCAAGGACGTGCGACATGGGACAGGATCTCCCCACTGTAGTGATTGTCCTTCTGCTAGGCTTAAAAGCCAAGAAAAGTAGTAAAAAGTAAATATAATGTTTTCCAGGAGACATCAGTGGCTCTTATAGAAAGAAAAAAAATCCCTTTGAATTCATCAAAGCTGCATAAACTCTCGTATGTTTGTTACAGGCAACTGAAAGGGCAGTCTGCCAGATACTCTCTAAAATACTGCTTTCACTGGCACACTTCTAACAAAACAATCAGGTTTTCTTAATGCAGATGTGTCTCATTATTCAAAATCAAGTTTGTTTGTTTATCTGTTTTAACTACAGAATGTCAGATTATAGAGATTCTTGCTTTGCTCTCCATGAGTAGCCAGCTGAACACAGTGCTGTCACTGATGACCACATGTCCTCATGGCCACAATGCTGGCAAGTTTATGGGGTAATGACATTTGCCATTCCCTGTTGGGGTGGTTCTCCTCCCTCTCCCTCTCCCCCCTCTCCCTCTCCCTCTCCCTCTCCCTCTCCCTCTCCCTCTCCCTCCTGCCTGCCAGCACAGAGCTCCCCTCTCCTTGCTGGGCTCCTGATGCTGCTGAGCATTCCTTCCAGCATCAGGAGCCCAAACCCATGGGGGCATATGGGGAACAGACCCATTTCCCCTTTGTTCCCTGTCTATTAGGGTGCAGATTTCTCTGGCTTTGCTCTTTATTTGTTAGACACTGAGGGTGGAGGTGAGCAGAAAGGAGAGGCGAAGCAGCATGTAGGACCCAGGAGCAGCCAGGATCATTCTAATGTGAATGTACCTGTCCCTCCAGATTACCACCATGTCCCTGTGGGACAAAGAGAAAGGAGTGTCTGTCTGGAGAGCAGTGTGGTGGCAGGGAGGTGGCAGTGGGAAGGCTTGTACCACCTGCCTGATTCTACAGCTGGCTGAGTTAAAAGATGGCTGGGAAAAGTCCTTAAATGGAAATCTCAAAATGTGGAATTTGTTTTTCCTGCCAGAAGTCTGGCCAAAATAGACTATTTGTTGTAGTGAATGCTCAAGCTGTGAGGAGCCCAGATATCATAGTCACTACTCCCTGTTTGAAGTGTATCTTCAAATCACAACAGGGATGCAGTATGCCTGCAGTTGCAGAAGAGGGATCTGTTGGAAGGTCACAAACTGGAGAGTGTTGCCCTGAGCCCTCATCCACTTTGTGGACTTTTGAAGATAAGACTCATCCAGACCCTAGAAAGAGAACTGCTGTGCAGGTGGTACCACTTGTGCAGAAGGCATTGCAGCCAAAACAGCCTCCTCTGCAGAGGTCCTCGACTGTGGGGAAAGGGCAATAATGACTCACTGCCTGTTATCAAACATGGTGGGGTTGGCAAAAAAAGGATCTTGTTAAGCGAAGAGGTTGTTCTATTTTGGAGTTTCATCTGTAAGCTGTGGGGTTTGTGGGTTTAGTATGTTTAATCTTTCCTCTTTCTGCTTTGTTGGCAGGTGCAACAGTGAGGCCCAGGGAAAGCCAAACTGCAACTTTTTTTTGTGCCTAAAAGCACAAAGACTTGGAGGTGAGCAGGCAGCTGAGACCTGCTGCAGGTAATGAGTACATGGAAATGGTGCTGCTTCCATTTCCAATAAATGGCTGGTAGCTCCTGGGTTTTGTATAGCTTCATTTTAATAACTCTGAGGGAAAAAATAATGTATCTAGAGAATAAAGCAAGAGGTCTTGCAAGTGTGTCTCTGACAAACAAAAGGAGGAACATCTTGCCTGGAGGAACATGTGATTTCCAAGAGCAAGCAGAGGGCAAGCTTATATGAGGCTCCTCAGCTTTCTCAGCAGCAACAGAAGCTAAAGCCCACAGCAGGGAGAGGTCAGACAGAGGCTTTGTTCAGCATCCCTGTTGCCCATCAACCTGGACCACTTCCCAGCACATAGCTCAGAAACCCCAAGCCTATGTACACTCTTGTTTACCATCCTGGTCTGGTCTGAAAACCAAGAAAAGGCCAAGAGAAGATGAAGTCAGATCTGACCATTTGATGAGTTATCAGCGCTATTCTCTCCATAAAACAACAGAGATTTTGTGAAGGGTGTCTGTTCCCTTCTGCTCATTGCTTGCCCCCTGCTGTAACCTGTCTGTGTAGGGTAGAGCAGCTCTAGCATATCAGGTGGTTTTAACACTCTTGGTCTTTCCTTACTCTTCTGATTTATTGGAGGCTAAAGCTTGTAAACCTTTGACTTCTGCTTGCAAATAAAAGCCTGGATAACATTAGCAAACATAAACAGCACTATCCTGGAAAATTCTATTTTAAACATAGATTTGTAAAGGCCAATATCATCTCTGCCATCTGTAACTAGTTAAAATTCCAATTGTTTTTCTTAAAAGGGTTTTAATGATGGATAGTAAGAATAAGGTAACTTGAAAGTAACTTAAATTGTAGGGTTTTATTAAGAGTTTAGGAAAAAAAAAATCTGTTAGGAACCTGGGTTATCTGCAGCCTCCAAATGGTGCTGAAAAAATGATGGTGCTCTCCCTTGTCATAGGTGACTTTTTCCTTTTAAGTTGTATGATATGGTTTTATATTTATGCACAATCTTGCATTGGGTTATCTTCAAATAATTTAGTTAAATAAATTCCTCATCCTGAGTGGACACCTTAATTGATCTAGAATGACCCAATTTAGTTTCACTTGGCCTAAGCTGGAATAAGGGTTTATATTAAGTAAGGATATAGTCAGGCTCTTGCTGCAGAAATGTGTCTACCAGTTTAAAGTGTGACTGTCCTCTGCAGCCTGCTCCTGCTGTTCTGCTGGGGCTCCCTTTCTTTGTAGATGAGCCACACCGTGGCCTGTTTAACTCCTCCAACACTGCACACTAAGTCATATGGGGAGCATTTGGATGCCCTGCTACCCAGTAGTGTGTGTAGGGAGACATATGAGTCAGATGGGTAAGAGAAGGGTTCCCATGCACTGTGACCAGGGCACAGTGCAGTGTGAATCTTTCCCACCCTCACTGGACCCACTGAAATCAGAGGTTTCAGCTGAGACATTGGGCTTTGCACAGCTGCAGGCATGCATTCCTCCTGCTACCCTTTCTGTGGCTGTGGCCACTTTGGGCAGGACGTCTCAGTGAGTGGCAACATCATGAAGCACCTCACCAGGATTTACCAGATGTATTTTTCAAAAGTTTCAGGTGTCAGCATGGCAGATACATCCTTCTTTCCTTCTGGCTGCTTTGCAGCTGGGGCAGGTGAAAACAGTTTTTATTGGCTGCAGTTGGTTACTAGGTGATTGGGAGCCAAAACATTGAAAGTGTCCAGATGGGTGCTTGCAGTGGTCTAATTAAATGAATTTTGAAACATATCTTTAGGCTGTGGACAGATGTTCATTTTGTAGAGAGCTGTGCCAGCTGAAGATTACAAGCCACATCGCTGGAGGTTATTGCCCTCACAGCTCTGCTGGCACAGCTCTCCCAGATCATATTCAGCTTAGACAGGGTGCAGACATGCTTCTCAGGTGGTTATGGCTAGAGAAGTCACCACCTGCCTGCCCACACTGGCCTCCTTGGCACAGCACCAAATTTCCTGAGTGCTCCAATGTGATTTTTCTGGCTTCTTTCAGTCAAAATGAACCAGTTTGGCCTGTGCAGTGGGAATAGGAGATGTCTTGTGTGCTTTTTGTGTCTGACAAGTAGTGAGGAGCCCTAATGGCCAAGGATAGCAGAAGCACAGGGGACAAGCTTGGGTTGGTACAGCTAGATCTGGAACAGGCTGTCTGCAGCCTTCCTGCACTGAGATGGGAGCAGAAACCTGTCTTGCTGTCAAAGCCATTAGGGGTTACCCATGGGCATTTTGGAGAGCGACAGAGCACTCAGCTGCTTTGGCCTGATCACTTACTGAGGTCTTGGCATTGGCTTGAGCTAGCACTGCAGGTGTTGATGAAAGACTGTGAAAGGGAGTCCAACTCAAACAAGACAGCTTTTCTCATCAGGGTGTTCTACTTTTATCCAATGTGTTAATGTGTGCACAAAGTATGACACAATGTTGACCAAGTCGGGTGAGCTGCTAGCACTGCTCAGCCAAAACTGTCTTAGCAGACAGCATTAAACTTTCTCCTCAATTGTGACAAATCCACATGGGTTTTGTGCCTTAAACCCTATCTGTGTTAGGAAATACCATGTTTGTTCTCATGACACTTGTCAGTTAAAATGTGTTAGCTAAAATATAGCTTGAATGTTTTACAAGAACATCTGTATGGCCATGACCTTAGCTATTGAGCTGACCTATTTTCAACCATGCTGAATTTATGATTTCTTTGCATTGTTCAACAGTTGGATGTTATTAGAGACAAGTTGTGCTGTTTCCACTGAAAAGTAGGAAAAATGTCACTTCTGCTGATGGTGCTGTCCAGTTCTCCTTAACTCTCCAAGCCAGTTTTTAATTAAGCATAAATAATGCAGTCCTTCCTTGCCCTTGCTAGGGGAGTGTTTATTTTGATTGCACTTTTAAAGATCATGGTTACATGCAGAAACCAGTCCCTATCTGTGTTTTCCAAGAAGTTAATCCAAAAAGTGGCTGAAAAATAACTCCAGGTCCAAGCCCTGTCTCTGAGGGCCTGTCTGCTGTTATTGTGCTCCCCTCAGGGACCAGGTGGTGAGCCCAGGGGAGCAGACAGCTCTGCTTTCCAAGGCACCTGGTTGTATCCATCTCCTCAGCAAACCAATGACTAATCTTCTGTGTATAGAAGCTACTATTATTTATTGGTTGTTTCATCAGTTCCCAGTTTCCTTCCCACTCTCCAAGCAGTGAAGAAATCATATTCCCTATTCCACAGAAACATGACATTTATGTCAGTTTAGAGTGCTCCTGAGAATATCCATTTACTGAACTCTGTTTTCCAGCCACTTCTTACTGCAGCTTTCCAGAGTTTTAGCACTGCAGCTTGCAGCCATCCAAGCAAAAGACTGGCAGCAGAAGCAGCAAAAGAAACAGGAGCATAAGCAGCCCTAATTGGGACAGGAGCTGCGTTTGCTGTGGCACCTTTGATGGGTAGTACACCGAGTTTGAGCTTGGCATTCGATGTCCTATGACCACTAGATGGCATAAAAAAAAATGATGTCGTAGGCAACGGCTTGCTCCTGAAAGATTGCTTAGTGTTGAGGTCATGCTGCAGTGAAAGGGGAATCTTAGTCCCTTCTAATTAAAGGCATATTTTGTGTTTCTCTTAGATGTAAAAGGGTATCAGTAGAAGTCATCCTATTGAGTGGAAACTAACCTTAACAGCAAAATTCAACAGTTTCAAAAAGCAAGCAGTGCTGAAGTCAGTGTCATTCTCAGGTAGAGGATAACACAGCAGAAGATAAGGGGAAGCTCTGCTGATTGCACTAAGAACAATCACCAATTCTCATCTTGGTCCTGATAATGATTTTCTCTGTAGCTTTGGGCAAATCACATAGTCTGCTTTGTTTCTCTGTGTCCATGTGAAGGTCCATGATTTCCTGCCTTGCAGCCATGCTGGAGGAGTTAGTTAATACTCAAAAAACACAAATGGAGAGAAGGAAAATATGAATTACTCCCAAAAACTACTTGTCATGGAGAATTCTCCTGGTATATCCATCCCACACCATCCACTGTGATGTCATCCATCCTGTGCCATCCTGTGATGGTTATAATAAGGCAAAGGAATATGGGTAAGTTTAAAACATGCTCAAAGAAATGTTGCTGAATGCTATTGAAAGCAAAACCACTGAAAGCAATGCTTGGGTTTTAGGGTTGGTTGATTGTTTTTTTTCCCTCCTCCTGTTTGCAGTATCATTCATTATGGAAATTTCATGATGAGTGAAAACAGACTGTCTACTGCTCTCCCTTTGAATTGGGAAAAAAAAACCCCAAAAAACTGCCTGAGGAATGGTGGCTTGTGTGGCCTGACCCTGACCCAGCTTCAGGGAAACTTTCCAGTCCAAATCTGAAGCTTTGGTGCAGTCTTTCATTTGGTTGCTTATTGATAATTAAAAGTGATAGCTACTTAGGATGCTTTGCAGCTGCCGTGACAGGTAATGTCTCTTGTACATCCTCAGATTCAAGCTCTGTGGTGATTTCACCACTGAAATATGCAATTTGATTATAACAGCTTCTGATATTACCAGGCCATAAACTAAGACATTTCAGAATGCTGTTAGGAGCTGGATGAAAAGGATAGAGAATCCATTGCAAATTATTTGTGACTGAGAAAGTCTCACCACAGCAATGGATATGGCTGCTGTGGTCACGAGATGACATATTTCTTTTTACTCTTCACTTTATTGAATGTAGTGGGTACAAATACCCTAAAGAGACCCAGAGGATTTTACAGGGTGTACTGGGAACTACTTTTCATCATTTAGAAAGGAAGGGTTTAAAGGTTCAGATAAGGATAGTACTGAAAAAAAAGAGAATTTGGCCTGATATCCCTGAGAAAACAATGAACAATGCTATTCAAGTGTTCTTTATGCACTGAATGCACTGCCAATGAAAAGAAACTGACTGTATGCCTTCCCATAATCACAAAGGGCATTTATGGCATAAATGGAATTTTTGGTTTATCTGAACCTGAGCTTTATCAGCTGTCCTTTAGCAAACTGAGGAATCAAACTGTGAATGAGAGAAATGTGAAAACTGTCAGACCAAACACACCCAACAAAACAAATGATTACTGATTGGCCTTGAGGAAAACTGAGAAAAACAATTTTTGTAACAAAACTAAGACACTGAAGAGCTGTAACTGCAGTGCCAAATTGATTTCCAACCACTCACAAGAGTATCAGCTTTGTTTTTCCAGAGATAAATTTAGCTTTTCCGCATGTCCCCACTGGACGTTTCAGAGATGATGTTGGAGATTTTCCAATTTCCATTTAAGATTTTAAACAGCAAATAGACTGATCTTGGTGGCCTGTGGGATACCTAATGTGGTAGATAGACAATGTGTAGAAAACCTTTGTACAAAGGTTGGGTTCAAATTCAACTACTCTTTCCAATGCTATACTGCAGGCATGTGACAGCAAGCACTGCATGGCCTCAAGACCATCCAGGAGTCCTTCACAAAGACCAGAGGTTCAATGAGATATTTTGTCACCTTGATTCCTTGTTCTGCTATGGCTGCAGTACACTCCATAAAGGAGAGGTGGCATGGCAGCAGCCATACCCTCCAGCAATGTGGCTGCACACACAGGATGAGCAGACCCAGCATGTGCTGTAAAGCCTGCAGACCCAAGCAAGGCCAACCCTGCTGCATTCATACACCAGGTGAGTGGTGAGAAGACCTTAGAGTCTTCTGTAAGAGCCTGCTGTGGTAGAGGAGATGGGGCAGGAGGAAGAAAACAAGAAAGAACAACTAGTGCTGCCCTGAGGGCTCTTGCCAGGTCCCTTCAGGAATGGCTGTGAGCCAGGCTGATGTGGTTGTGCTGTCATCTAGTTATCCCTAGTGCTGAATAAGCTGCTATGGAAAAAAGTCTCTTGGGTTCCAGCTTTGAATGCTAGCATTATGATCATAATCCCTTGGGACCCATTACACGTCCTCCCTCATAGCCAGGGCTTGCTCACATTCGCCAAGTGAATACAGGACTTTCCCCTGGCCAGAGACTGTGTGAGGCAGAGTTACCCGTGATGACAATCTGCACAAAGTGTTTTATGATCCAGAGAACATCTCCTTTATAAAGGAGAGACAGTAACATCCCCAGCAAGAGTACTAAATTTTAGCCTTTAGTGTCATTTTGTTCCAAACAACTATCTGTCTGATACCGTTCATCTTACTGTATGAAATCTTCATACATTGTTACTCCTCCAAATGGATCAAGATGAATCTCAAGCCATAATAAAAAACAATATTAAATTAGAGGTGATTATAGTTTGGTTTTTTTTTTTAATGATCAAGATGGGCTTGAAAGTGAGAGAGTTAACTGAAAGGGAAGAAAAATGCCATAAAGAAGTCAAGCATTTGACAGATAGCTAATTGACTAGAGAAATTCTCTTATTCTTGCTGCTCAGGGAATTTACTTATTTCTCCCCATGCAGAACATGCACAATACCTTATTTAGTAATATTTTAAGAACCTTTTTTAGCATCTGGCATTCAATGTAATTGTTGCAATGTTCTGCCAGCATGCTATACTGTAAAACAATCACATTACCAGGCCACGGAGATGTTAATAAAAGGAGAAGGCTCAAGAAATTTTCAGTACAGGGTGCAGCTCCTATTACCTTCAACTCTGTAGAGGATCCCTGCTCTGATATCATTCTTCTGCTTTCTACTCCTCTGACTGGAAGCACAAACATTTTTTCTCTCTTAATTTTTTTTTTTTTTTTGAGGAAAGGATAAAATCATAGAATTGTTTCAGTTGGAACGGATCTGTAAGATCACTGAGTGCAGCCATTATCTAACTCTTACAAGTCTGATGCTAAATCATGTCCCTCAGCACCACATTTCTGTAACTTTTGAACACCTCTCGGGATGGGAATTCGAACACCTCCCTGGGGAGCTTATTCCAGTGAGAACCCTTTCAGTGAAGAAGATTCTTCTAATATCCAACCTAAACCCCCCTGGGGAGCTAATTCCAGTGTATGAGAACTCTTTTAGTGAAGAAGTTTCTTCTAATATCCAACCAAAACCTCCCCAGGGAGCTGATTCCAGTTTTTGAGAACCCTTTCAGTGAAGAAGTTTCTTCTAATATCCAACCTAAACCTTCCCAGATAGCTTATTTCAGTGTTTGAGAACCCTTTCAGTGAAGAAGTTTCTTCTAATATCCAACCTAAACTTTCCCTGTTGCAGCTTGAGGCCATTTCCTCAACTTCAAGTATGTTGCACATAGTGCAAGGCATGACTATGTGGGAGCAGTGATGTCAGCAGAATTGAGTCAGGTCTGTGCACTGGGTTTATAGGATTATGCAGAGAGATAGGATTATGAACAGAGAAGCTGGCCTGCATCAGGCATGCAGCATTTTCTGAAAAATCCTTAATGGCATGAGAAGAATCAGACAGAGGCTAATAATAGACCCAGAACATTTTCCTGTTTGAGCTTGCTGCAAAAGTTGCTGTGCAACTGATCTTTAAGTAAAACAGTTTTCATTAGCAGTTGTTTTATACCAAACAGCCTGAACACTATTAACGAGGTCAATGCAGAGACTAAGTAATGATTATCAAAACTTTTGATAACAGGCTAAAATTCTGGAGACATCCTTTTCACAAAAGAGATAAAAGAAATGTGGGTTCATGATATAATTGTTGGATGTTATGTACCCCTTTTCTTTCAAACCTCTGCGTGAAATAGTTCCAAACATAGTAGTGCATTCCAGAGTTAAAAAGACAAAGCTAAGAAAATCCAAGATGATAACAAAATGCTGTGACAAATAAAATGAGAATTGCCAAATACTTCACAGAGTTCAATTGCTGTTCCTTTTTGTGGCCAAGGTTCTGGATGACTATGGCAACAATAGCAGAAATACCAAAGGAGAGGGTGGAATTGGTAAAGAGATAAAATGCAGTTTCAATAATCCTTGGTAGATGCCATTATGATTAGACTCTTGATAAGCATTTAGATAGGTTTTAACATTGTGTATTGTCTATGTCCACTGAGATGTGATGTAAAACCAGTGGACTAAATTGTGTTCTCACTGGCGCTGGTGTAAATGCAGAGTAAGTCATTGTTACTACATGGTGATAATTTCCAGTTTTCCAGTGAGTAACCAAATAGAAATTAGTCTAATGTTCCTTGATTGTTTCTTTCACTCACTTGTATAGGAACTACTCACAAATAAATCAATGAGAATTTTGTGCTAACTGCATGTTAATAGGAGGAAAAATACCACCACAGTTTCTTTGCGTGTTCCTTAGTGGATCACTGCTCAGTAGAAGAATTGTAAAGTACTGCCAGCCTTAAGGATCCTGTGTCCTCAGATAAATCAGGCTGGTGGGTCTGAAGAGAGAGTGTAACTGAAATCAGGAGCCACCTGCCACCCAAAGGAACACCTGGAGGTGAGGGAAGAAGCAGAGAGTCTGATCATAAGGAGGGTCATAAAGATGTGACATGAGCAGAAAGTCCCAGAGGAGGACTGAGCACTGGAAACTGGGGTAAACAAAGATTTCAGTGTCTGAAGGGGGAATTACTGTTGTTCAAAACTACAAAGGCAAAGTCCTGTCCTGGCCAGTACAGGATGAAAACCCAGAGCAGCTACCTGCCTGGGAGCTGCTGCTCAGCTCGCACCTTGCTGCACTTTAGTCTGATGCTGCATGTAGAGTGAACTGGCTGAGGACAGCTGAATTCTCCTACCCTGACATAAAACCACACAGGAATTTGCCATACAGGCTGTTAGCTGTTCCCAGCAAGCACTCAGCCTCCATGGGACAGATTCACCATTGCCCAACATATAAGTGGACATGCAGTGGTGCCTAGGAAGAATATGGTGGGTAAGACTTACAAGAGGGAAAGCATTTTGTCCTCAGCCTTCTAAAGATGATGCTACAGCATGGTCCAGAGGTGAATCAGGCCCTGCAGAAATAGCATGACTGAGCAGCTGCAGCCAGCCATGGACCTGTGTAAATTCATTACCATGGATCTGCTCTATCTTCAACGACAGTACAGTGATGGTAAAGCAAAGGCGCTGCTGAAATCCAGACCTGGTAGAAGGGCTTTGCATTCCTAAATGATTGGATCAAAAAGCAGAACATAAACCCCACGGGCAACAGGGCTCGCACAAGGTTTATTTTTACTATGTGAATTCAAGCACTGGAATGTCCTGTACTGATTCCAGAAGGGTTAACACTTTCATGCCTCACAGCTCTGCCAGGAAGGGCACCCAGTGTTGTGGGTATGAGCTCTGTCCTCATTTACCTTACACCTCAGTGACTGGAAGAGCTATGCCCTCTCTGCCTTTCTCAGCTCACCCTTCCATTCTTGAATTATTGCTCTCACACCTCTTTCATCTCCTCCTCCTTTCTTGCCCACTCCTGTTCTAAGAAACCTTCATGAATGCCAGCCAACAGAAGTGTTTAGTCTTATTTCTTCAGCTGCAGCTTAGCTGGCATATCTCTGACAGGGGCACGTAAGAGGTGCATTGTGTAGTTGGTAACATGTGATACGGTTGCTAGTGCCAACTGTTGTGCCATAACTGTCAGCCTGGCTGTCTGTTTTAAAAGTAATTCCAGGCTGAAGAGGAAGATCCTTCACAATCAGTTCCAGGACATGACTGGAAACAACACGTAGAGGAAGATGTTCTGCCATTTCATAAGGGGAAAACCTCTTCCATTCTCTCCTCCAAACCGGTACCACCGCTGTAGGGGACTGCAACCAGGGAACAGAGGGCAACATGCTCAAATCCACCGTGGCTGAGACCTGCCTGCTGCACAGTTCACAGCACTGACCAAGCTCCCCAGCCTGCTGCTAGTGAACCCATGTAAGCCCAGATATTGTGTTATGTCCTGGGTTTTCCCTCTGCTTCTTTCTGATGGAAAAACTAAGAGGCCAGTATTGGAAAACTCCTTAAGTAACAGGACTTTTCCAAGGTCTGTTGTCACAGCTTTCATTGTTTTTCCAGTCAACACTACTTTGGCAAATGAGCAGACAAGTCTTGGTGCTGTGTAGACTCCTACATTGTGTCTCCATTCCATATAGGGTTCTTTCCCCAAAATGCTTCATTTCTCTTTCTGAAATAATATTTGAATCTCCAGCCTAGGTAGGGACATTGAACAACTTCTGTTTGTAGAGACAAGACAGTTAAAATGTGGAAAAGAAGTGTTCATGAATTGAGACAAAGGCTGAACCAGCTTGCTCAAGGGCACAGAGGAGCTTTCCATCAAGGAAAGGCTTGAATCCAGGCACCCACTCTGTAGCTTTACTGTAAAACACTTCTCTTGTCCAGAGAAGAAATAAAGCACCACAATGTGAACTCATCATACCCTCAGTTTAATTTTTAGACAGATGTATTTTAATGGACCCCTCCACCCACCCAGTATCTTCTCCCATCCCTCACTATCCATGGGCTCCATGTCTCTCTCATATATGACTGAGAATTAACACTGCTGTAGTTGTCAAAAGGGCCCACTGCTTAGTGGTGCAGCCCCATCTCAGCCACCACCACAGATCTATACCAAGCACAGTAAATTTATTCACTAGATTTATCCTATGTTTATTAACAGCCCAGCTCAGAAAAAGAGTCAGTGACAAAAACCATCTGGAATAAACATAGTGGCAAACAAACAATGTAATATATTCTATCACTCCAGCCTAATTACACTGTTTGGTGCAAATACTATCAATCCAAGTGACAATTTACAAGCTGAACTCTTATTAAAGGGAAAAAATGAGCTGTGCAGGGAAGCACAAATCAAAGTAACTAATCAACACAGACAACACATTCAGGGATTTAAGAGCCAAGGTACAGTAGTCTTTTATTCCTCCTTGTTTTCAATTAGGGAGACCTGCTGTGGTGTTGCAGTACATGTTAGATCTGTTATGCAACACTAGGGAGGAGCATGCCTCTGGCTTTTGTTTTATTTTTCACCACCTACAGCCTGTAACTTCTAGCTTTAAACACTTCTCTTGTCCTGCTATTTAAGCTGGGACTAAGCTCCACTGTCCCAGGCACTGGATTTCTTTTAAGACGGATCTTCTCTTTAAGGACATAGTAAAAGTTTGGAATTAAGGATAAATCTAGAAAGGCTACAGTTAGCTAAAAGCAGTACCAATTTGATCCAAACCAAGTTCTTATTGAGTGAATTGGTTCAGCAAGAGAAAAAGGAAAAACTCTCCCTCCCATGCAAACATTTGAACAACACATGGCTGCCATCCATGATCTGTCTGAGCTTGGAAGCTGGAACTGACTCATCGTTAGATGCATCTGGTGTCCCCAGGGAAGTAAGAGAAAACACTGGCAGCAATGAAGAAAAGATAGCAGAAGCCATCTGAAGCAGAAATTAGCCAACCATCCTTCTGCATTACAGCACAGACTTCCAGAACAGCATTAGGCACCTGCATGAAAGCTGAGCCCTCAAAGACACAGCAAAGTGGTACAGTGCTACAGCATGTAACACTGTCACTTTGGGGAAAATACACCCACAATCTGGAAAACATCACCCTAGGCCAACAAAGGAAAACTTAAGACCTCATTACAACAAGAGGGAACAAGCTAGCATTGGAGTGAAGTCAGTATGGACAAATATGCACACAGCCCTGGCCACGGAAGTGTGGTCACAGCTCCCATACATGTTAGCAAAATAGAGTTTATATAACCCTGCACTGAGAAATTCCCTGCTGGAGGAGTTCTTGTAACTCCTTCTGTGGGAAAAAGACACAGTGACAAAGGGCTGCACTGAGGAGGACAAAGGTATCCAAAGACTCACATGCTGCTTTGTCTGCCATAAGAAGGAAGATCAGCAGTGACCATCAACCCATGTGCAGAAGTGCCCTCTGGACCTTCGTGTTCATTCCTTGCCTGCAAAGAGCCAGGATCCTTTCACATTTCACATTATGGAAGTGGTCATGTAGCTCAAAGACCTCCTGTCATTAAATTGTCTTGGAAACAACATTAATCCCATGAAAAGGCATTTCAAATTTCTCCCTGAAACTGCTTCTGGAGCAGTCGAGTGCTCTGTTTCAGGGTCCAGTAGGCCCCGAAACACAGCTTATCTCCATCATAACACAGGCTTATTCTCAGCAAGAAGGCTGATAATGAACAAGTTTTTGTCACAGCTCATGTATGAAAAAACCCCTCTATTTCTGCACCTGCTGTTTTCAGAGAGAAGTAATGTGTGACATCCTGCTCTCCTTGAAGAGGTGATGTCATAGATATGGCCACAGCAGGATATTTCTTCATT
Source organism: Ramphastos sulfuratus (assembly GCA_013399055.1). NCBI lineage: Eukaryota > Metazoa > Chordata > Aves > Piciformes > Ramphastidae > Ramphastos > Ramphastos sulfuratus. Next base: position 124,258 of record WBNM01029027.1, on the reverse strand, counting down.
TAAGAGGCAAGGTGCAAAGTTAGAGAAATGCACCCTCGAGAATTCTGACATTTCAGTGATTCATAAAAGCCAAAAATTTTATTGCCAGCTAACTGTGGATCCATCTCTCCAGAGCCTTATATTGCATCATCTGTATTAGCCTGCAGATGACATAGTTGTTGCTGACTGATTTCAAGTGTGACATTCACATCATAGATGCACTATTGGGATGGCCTTTGGCAGCATTTTAATCCAAGCATCTCTTCGTGTAGTATGCCTGAAGATTCTCTTCTACCACAAAGATGAACATGAGGATGACTCTTTTCCTCACTATGCCTATTCTCAAAACCCAGTGTATTTAAGTTACCTGTCAAACCCCACAGGTATTGTGTTCTGTGATGTCTCTCTTCTTGGCCTTAATTACTAATTCAGGCAGGAACATCTGAAAGTTGGGGTTTTTTTTTCTTTAATTCACATGAGAGCTATAGGAGTTTAAACAATGTTCAAAAGCAGATGGAGATAAACCAAGGATGTTTCCCTAACTTTAGATTACAAAAATCTAGGCATGTGTGGTGTCTGTCAATAACTATAATGATGAAATAGATTAATATTCAGTTTATATGTAGTCTCATCCTCATGTTCTATGACTGTTGGTGCTCAATCTGACTAAAGCATTTGAAGTTTTGCCTTATTGAACAAGGAATGGCCATGAATACAAAACACTCTCTTTAAGGAGCAGAATGTAGGAACCATGGTGTAATCAACCCAACCTGGCCACATAGCATCCAGCATTGTAACTGGGAATTATTCTGCCTGTTTGGCAGGCACAGACACTTGTGTTATTGCTCTCTTGAACCTTGAAGATCTTTTGTAATTCTCTAGAATTTCCTATTCTGTTTTTTTTTTTTTTTCTCTGAAGGAAATTCAGGGAACTTACTAAAGACACTGTGCAGGTAGGTGGGAGACTGCTCATGCAATGAGGCAGTGATCAGGGAGTGCCAGCAGTGCCCTTGCTGTTTCAGTGAGGTGATGCTGAATCTGATTCCCCATTGCACAAAAAAAGCCCAATACATTTCCAGTGCTTTCTTTTGACACCCTGAACTGTCACCTTCTCCTACAGGCTCCACCAAAGGCTTTCAGTGCTGTCAAGGATCTGAACTACTGATAACTGCCAGAGTAAATTTGTGGTGAACACTGACTTTTCCTTAGTGTTATCAAGGACCTTGCAGGGACAAGGTGGCTGAGATACTGAGCTATCTCAGAGAACTATCTATCAACAGCCCCTCAAGGCAGAAACTACTTACCAGAGCATCAGCTGATAAACCAGAAGGGAGATGAAGTTCAGAGGAAGAATTGTTTTAATTGCCATGTAGCCTGCTTCACTGTTATTTTAGAAAATTACATAAATGTAATTTCAGATTTCAGAAAACATCTTGCAAGACACAGAGGAAACTTTAAAACTCTTAACAGAAAGAATTCCCTCTAGAACATGAACAGAAGCAGATCCACTCCCTCCCCCGCTTTATCCCCAGCTACATTTCAGAAATCAAATTTGTTATGTACCTCACTGAACTTCAGGAATGAGCAGGAGCTTAAAAGTAGGTTGCATTAGCTAACAGCTATTGGTACCTAAGGATGACCTATGGGTTTGAACTGGCAGAGGGGAGATTGAAACTGGATGTTAGGAGGAAGTTCTTTCCAGTGAGGGTGGTGAGACACTGGCACAGGTTACCCAGGGAGGTTGTGGCTGCTCCCTCCCTGGAGGTGTTCAAGGCCAGGTTGGAGGAGGCCTTGAGCAACCTGTACTAGTGGGAGGTGTCCCTGCCTATGGCAGGGGGTTGGAACTAGATGATCCTTGAGGTCCCTTCCAACCTTCCCATTCTATGATTCTATGATTCTATGACAATGCCTGTTCCAGCAGGTCTATTTTCCTACAGGCAAAAAGCCACATTCCCATTCCAACCTTCCATTGCAGAGGTTTGCTTAGAGCAGTTTCCAGACTAGCTTTCCATTTGGAAACTGCTGTGCCACTACACTGCTTCCCTGACTACCAAGGGCTTTTCCATTACTGGAACCACAGTGATGGCAACTGCTGTTGGCTCTCTCTCCTGGTCACTTCTGACTATTTTGCTACTTATAGTCCTTCAAAGTCAGTTTTGCTAATTGTCTTGTACTACATTTTGGTTAAGATCTTTCTGGTGCGTTTAGAGGATTTGTTCTTGTTTCTGACCCTGTGGACAGACCATAGGCACCCAGCAGGATTAAAGGGTGGGTTATTCTGCTCTTTGCAAAGAACCTGTTTTTTCTGGGTGGCCACGTTTCCAGAATTCAGGAAACCTACCTTCAGTTTTCTGTATCTTCACATGCTTCTCATATGATCTCAATTTAACAGTCATTGAGTCTTACCTCAGGTCTCACATCCATAAGCCTAAGAGGTGGTATCCAGAGACATAAATAGGTGTGTGCTGAGGTGTGTTGCACCAAAGAGTAGTGGATAGTAGAGCTCCACAGAGAGACATTATTCTGGCACGCATTAAACTGTAATCTCTTCATATCACTGGAAGGATTTATTCAGGAGAGTCTCTGAGTTATGTTGCTGTCAGGTAGCAGAGTACTGACTGCAGTTTGGGAAGTATTTGAACATTTGCAGCCTTTAAACAATTAGAATTGTCAGAAAGAAAGACAGCCTATCAACCAGAAGTTTTCACAGCTCCTCATTTGTATGGAGATTTCTAAATCTCAGACTGTCAAATATTAGACTCTAATATTAGACTCTTCCCCCCCCCCGCCCCGCCCTTCTCTCTTCTTTTAAACCCTACACTACTGGATACAGAAGAGATCTTAGAACTCTCAAAGTGGAACTGACAGAACTGCTCTCTTTGTTCAGACTAATGGTTCTGTTAGTTTGCTGTTTCCTTGGGCAATGGCTGTTCTCAGAAGTCAACTGGATGAGGACACCACCAGCAAAAGCAGAGCCAGACAAGGCAGTAATTAAAGCAGCCATTAGTTTTGGGCATCAGACCACAAGGGTCAGCAGCCTGGATGCCTTACTTAAATGTGAACTACCTGGCTTGTACCTGCAGGTGGGGATTAGCCACTGAAGTCCAAACAGTAGGCTTTCTGGCCCATCAGCTTTGCTGGAGCACGCTGTCTCCATCGGGTCCTTTCTCCATCCCAAGCCTTCACTTTTCCAGCAAGGCTGAACACTATCCATGGTGCAGTGGAGTAAACAGAGGCTGATCTGAGGTGCTGAAGAGGAAAACCTATCCTCTGGGACAGTCTGGTAGCAGAGGTTACTGTGTGCTGAGTAACTGAAAAAGGAAAATGTGAAGGGAATGGAGACAGAGGGGGAAAGGATGGAAAGAGCATATCCTGCAATACACCACTAAGCTCTTCTAGCACCCCTCCAGCTCCATAAATCCTTGAACAGCCCTAAGGGTGGAGGTAAAACCTGCAAAACTTGGTTAAAATGAAGCATATCTCTTCTCTCAAGCCAGGCTAATGCCTTGTGTAAGCACTGAGTTCATGCAATAACATATCTTATGTTATTTTAATTAACAAAGCCTTCAACAATCTGTGCAGTAATCCTTTTGTAAGTTCAACTAAAGCAGGTTTAAACAGTTCACACATGTCACAGGCTGTCTCAAGAGATTTCTTTGAAAAACAAGTTCTTCAAGCCTTAAAGTCAGGTGGAGAGGGAAAGAACTATGATTTTTAGAGCAGAAAATGAATATCCAATAACAAAACATTCAGATGAAATCTGTTTATCTGGTTTATTTTCCTTGAAAGAAAATCAGAGTTATCTTCTTATTTGAGATTTATTCTTCCAGTTTGTGTTCCAAAATTTATTCCTATTCTAAGATCTGATGTTCTTAGCTCCTGTGCTCATTGAATTTCATAGCTGTATCTCCTGGAAAATGAAGTTTTAGAATACGAAAGATCAAAAGATTGTTTTGGGTTTTTTTTTTCCTCAGTTATTTTCATAGGCACTGTGTTATTTCCTCTGGGAAATTCTGCAAGAGGAAGATTTCAGCCTGCTCACAGTATACATTAAAGTGAGAATGCAATTGACAAGCAGGGCAGCTCCTTTGACTCTTTTTTGTTGCTTGCTTGTTTTCACTGAGCATCAGATTAGTGCATTTTGCAGTTGGTTTGTAACTTGAAAACACAAACTGAGTAATGGGGTGAAGGTATGTCACAACAAATAATCCTAAAAAACATGTGGTTTATTGGTTTGCAAGCTAGGAAGAGACATCAAGCATCCAGACATGGATGCTTTTTATTTAATGCATGGATTCTGCATAGTAACACAGAACACATTCCTCTCTATAAAACATACACAACAAAGTATTTAAAGATGTTCAGATTCGAAGTCATAACCATCTGCCTGTCACAGACATCTGTTGCTTCAAAGCAAAGGACTATATGAAAGGTTCAGAAAGCTTTAGAGCTCAAAAGATGCATTTGCCAAGAGACTAATGGAGCATGTGAATATACATAAATTCCAAAAATACAACAAACTGCTGTTTTCCTCCCAGGAGTGCAGTTACACCAGCTAGGTGTGTGAGAGCTGAGCTGCAAGGAAATTAAAAAAAAAAAATCACCTTAGTTCTTACCCATATCTGTCCTGAAAAGTTAAACTTTCTGTCATTCTGCAAACATGGTTGAAAGCCAACATCTCCTTCCTTCATCTGCAATCTAACTTTTCACACTTATCCCCCACATCTCTGGCTCTCTCCTGCCAATGCACCTTCAAAATGGGATTGTTCTTGCCCTGCAAAGCCTTTCCTTGCTCTTGCTCAAAAAAGTGACATCCCAGCTTCACTTGGAGCAGCATGCTACAGCTCCACAGCCCAGCATGTCTGTTAATCCCCTGCCTGTTTCAGCACCCAGGTCTGGCTGGCTGAAGTCAGGGAGGTCTTCCCATTGACTTCAATGAACCATGGGCATCTCTCTTAGTGGACAATGTCTCTTTCCACAGCTGGATCTTACATTGCCATGAAAAAGAAAGTCAGCAGGTGAGCTGGGAAAGGTAGTAAGCATTTTGAGGCAGTGTTCCTCTGAGCACCTGAGGCAGGAGGTGACTGCAGTGGTTTATTTGCAATAAAGTTGGTATTGCCCTGTGGGCACAGGCCAGATTTCCACTGTAAGGATCAGAGGGCAGAATTTGCACCTTTCAGACATATGGGTCTGGAAGGAAAGAACTGCTAAGAATTATCTGGACCTAGGAAAAAGTGTGAGCCAAATGGAAGGTGCAAAGTCAGAGGGATTGGGAGCTTTTGGAAAGGCTGCAAGGAATGTAAGGGGGGCAGAGACTCTCTGGACAGGCAGATACTGGGAATCCTGAGTGCATGATTATTTCTGACTCGGGTTAATATCACCTGTTACCTGGTCAGTGGAACTAAAGAAGCTTCCTAGCCCAATGACCAGTTTTCATTCACTGGTCACCCTATTCACATAAGGACAGCCATCAAAAGGGCAGGGAAGACCACGCAGATAAGAGGAGAAATTTGGGATTGCAACACCTGTCTGCCAGGCCTGTTAATGCCAATACATTCATGAACTGCACAGAGAACAAGGAAGTATTTCATGACCTCGAATGAAACTGTGAAGTTCCAAGAAAGTTAGTCCAAATAACCATAGAGAAAGCAATTAACTTAGAAGCATGAAAATCAAGAGACATTTTACAAACCAACCAAAGTACTTCCTATGCCACATAAACTGTGACCTGTTAAATGTCACTATAAAGAATGTAAAATCCCACAAAACCACAGGCTTAACATGGGAGTTACACATCAGTTTAGGGTTCACTGGTGCTGCTTTATAAACTACACTTCTCTCTTCATTTTCCTTTGCACAGGTTTTGCATTTTCCTGCCAGCTTCCCATTGCCCTTGAAATCAGCATAAGAAGTAGCAAAAAAAATCTGAGAGTCCTCTGTACTGATCACAAAGAACAGACATGATCAGTGGTCAGAAAAGCAAAGAGAGCCTGCCCAAGGTGTGCACTGATTCTGCTCCTTACACTACTCACAGGCAAACGTTTCTAGAAAGGTAAGTTAATTATTGTGCAGATGTTCAAAGCAACAGCAAAATTATTCATATTGGGAAATTAATCTCAAGTTTAGATTATCTCAAAGTTGTTATGAAGCAAGAGAAGGTACAAAGTCTGCTTCATCAAAATAAAACCCCTTACTTACATGGTTTGCAAGAGCTTCCAGCAGCTGGAGCCTCTGAACCGTGGTGCATGCAGATACTGTGCTTTGCTGAAACTTTGGCACTGGAGACAGCTCAAAACTCAGTGGTGCTTTGGATTGATAAATAATTTCCTTTAAAAATACTCTCGCATGGTTTTTTTTTTCATCAGTGGTGCACACTGACAGTGGACTGCAAAGCAGAAAGCCTGTCTGATGTTATGAGGAAAGAGTTCCCTCTCAGCTGAATCAGAAAACCAGAAAGGAGTCCTTGACCTCAACACCCAGAATAAATCTGCTGTATCTGCTGGCTCTTTTCTGAATGCATACTTGAGCAGTAACATAAGGGTGAGCGCTGGGAGCGCAGGAACTGTGGCATGTTGTGCTCTGCACCGGTGGGGTACGTGAGCAGTGCTCCCAGGGCAGGCACAGCAGAATGAGAACACAAAGCATGTTTTCAGCTTTTATTTTGTTCACACATTTAAGAAATGTAACAGAGATGACAGACAGGCTTCTCTATTTCGTTCACAGCTCCCAAGTGGCAGCACTCTCAGCTCTGTCCCTTCTGCTGAGGTTTCTTGTGTTCCAGATGAGGTTATTGCTGATTTTCTATTTCAAACCTCAATTTTCACAGAATCTCTGCATCTCAGCCAGGGAATGTAACCCCCACTGAAGTTTAGCATTAAAGACATCATAAATGCAATGAATAGCCTGAAAGCAAAATGAGTGCTTTTCACATAGTATTTTTTCTCCTTTGGAAGTTCTTGCTTCTTTTTCTCCCTCCCTCTCTTTCCTTTGGTCTACTTGAACTTATTAAACTTCATTTAAAAAAAAAAAAAAGCACAGTTTTTGGAACAAGTAGTGAGATGAAAATGAAAATCAAGATCATGATGTAGCTTAGAACAGATAAGGGAGAGGTTTCATCAGAAAAGAAGTTCTCTGCTCCATTGTAAAATTATATTAACAAGAATAGAGACATTACTTTAAATACTGTCATTCAGTTCCCAGACAATGATGGCAGAGGTTTTATAGAGATGATCCAACCCCCACCCCCCACATTCTAGGCATAATAAAAGGAGTAGCAAAGAGATAAGAAAGAAAATAGAAGTCTTCATTCATTCTATTGTATTCAGTTCCAAAAGAGGGGGAAAAGAGAAACAAACTTTTAAAATCCAGCTTTAAAAAATTGTAAATGCAATATTCTTGGCTTTATGAAATATAAAGATAAAAAAAGGCCCTCGAGGCTTTTAATAAACATTTCTATCTTGAAGAAATAATAGATTTTAAAGAAGAATGATCAAATGATCTCTTTTGTCTAGTGTGTTATTCCCCTTGTGTGACAATGAATGTGCAAAACCCCCTACACATTTTATAAGGGTGTGAGCAAGGGTTTTCTTGCACCTCAGCCTTGACTTCAGCTTTTGTTGTTTCTTCTCTTTTTTTTTTTTTGCAGCTTTATGAAGACACTAAAGCAGATGTACAACTTGAAAGTTGTTTATTGGTAATTAAATTGTCTCTCCCAGTTGTAGCCGACTAGTAGCAGTGATACAGTGTTTTGAATGAGGGAAGGCTCAGTTTCAATTTAGTTTCCATTCATATCCATTTCCTTTGTCAAATGCTGAAACTCTAAGTCTACAGTAAATTGATTTTGACTCTTTTCAGCTCTTTCCAGTGTTTTTCCTTTCCCTTTCTCCACTAATGTTTTCAAAAAACCAAGAGGCAGTGTCAAACTTGCTATGTATATCTCTTTTCATTGCTTTTGTCTTTTTTAACACTACAATTCACACTGAGAGCTGTTACTTTAAAACCAGTGAGGCACAAGTATTGTTCTTCAGACAGCAAAACACCTTTTCTCTGGGCTCAATTCTCATACCTCAGGGTTTATATAAATAAGTCAGTGCTGAACTGCCCTGTGCTGGCTCCTGCTGTGCTAGAACTCTTCCCTTTGCCAAGCCATCAGCAGGCACATGTTTTCTCCCCCTCTCCCAGTTCAGCTTTTCTATTTCTAGAAAATATCTGGGATTTTTTTTACTTTTAATATCGTTTTATGATGTGGTGCCCTTGTGACTTGGTTTGTAGGAACAAGGCTTGGCACACAAGGGCTACTTGCACACACCCGGTTCAGACAGCAGCCTGTGCATGGGGTGTGTTGGGATCTCATCCAGCTTTCTGTCTGTAACTACAAGAGGCTAAACTTCAAAACCGGCTCAGGACCTATTACCTGCTTCTTTGTGAAGTGCTTCGAGGCAAGCAGAGTATATACTTCACTTCTGAGAATGAAATCTTGCTGTTTTCAGCACAGATACCTGAAGCACACCACTAATTTGAGCACCAGCTAATCACCCCCAGACATGAGTGTTTCTGCCCCAGGGATCTGGTTTTCCCCGAGGAGGTAACGATCCATTGGGCAGTGCACTTGCAGCCCTCTGTGTATGGACAGTATCAGTTCTTCCCCAGCCCATTTCAGCCACAACACAGCTGTAAGCTCTCCAAGCCTTGGAGCACCGGGGTGTACTGCAGCCACGTGCAATTGTGGCTCACAACTGGAGGATTTACTGAGTATTGTATATGCACACACAGACATTTATGTAGAAGTTAAGAAAACAGCTCACAAACTGAGGGTCATAGCTAGATCTGCAGTTGCACTGTATGTGAAAGTGGAAGCTTGGCTGGTACCCCAGAAGCCATAACACAAATAGAAGGGTATGAGACTTGTTGGATGAAGCCTATGTCATGATCTACCATATCAAGACCTTTAAAATATGTATTTCTTTTTTTGTCCTAGTACAAGCAGAGACCCTTATATGTAAATTAAAGTCTTATGTTTCTCATTTATCTTTCAAACAGCCCCCAGAAGATTGGTTGGGTTGTGCTGCCAATGGTTTGGGAGTGCTGCTTTGCTGGCATGACACTGTACAGTTATCTCTGTGGCTCTGAGAAAGTAAGTCCCTACGTCTGATGTGACACAGTCCATTAAACTACCTTGAACAGACTTTGTTTTGAAATTGATTTGATGAACAGCTTTAAAAAACTTGGGCATCACAAGGATATACATCCCTGTATCTCCTATTTCCACTGTTAGCTCCTGAGGCTTTTACAAGTCCCACACTTACTTACCGAGAGATGCAACATACACACAGTCCATAGGAACCACAAGGCTCAGTGTTGCTATTTCATGTAAATGCTGGGCAAGAAGGCCTGAAATGTCTGGATGAGAGAGCATGTTGCCCAGTATGGTAAGCTTTCACTACATTTAGGAGGTTCATCTGGAGATAAACCATGCCATTGCTTGGCTCCATGGAGGCACAGTGCTACGTAAAGGCACTTGCACTGTTTCTATGATTAACCTGGGTCCACAAGTACTCAGGTACTTTTGGCAGAGGTGTTGAGCTGTCCTCAGTCAGTTTGACCCATCCTGACTTAATTGCTCTGTCCATGATGGAGGCAACTGTCTCCTGAAAGGCTACTTCAGGGACGCGCACCACAGCCTCCAGTGCCCCAGGTGGATATATTTGTGGAGCTGCAGCAACAGAACAGAATCACAGGAGTAATTTGGGTTGGAAGGTCACCTCATCCAATACCAACTGGCAGCCGTCTCTGCAGTGCATGCCATGATGGCTGCCATTCTGGGCCTATCACTCCATATTGCATATCTAATTTCTATTACTCACAGGAGCAAGGAGCTGACTTAATAATTATGGTCCAGAAGGATTTTGCATCCCTTATCCCAGGTAATTACAAACTCTTAGCTATTGCAATATCTGATCACTCCATCACTTGATTATACCCATCTGGCATAGAAGGCAAGAAATAATATCTCATTTTACAGATGTGAACCTAGAGCATGAGGATGAATTTATCTGCCAGACATCACAGTCTGTGCAGAGTAAGAAATTCAACTGGTCACCTCTTAAGGCTGGCATTGGACCTGCTGTTAACTCTCTGTACATTCCTGCTGTTCATTAGCTATTAGTTATTAATAACCACCCAGCTATTACAGATAATTTTCTGAGGCAAGGGGCAAAGTATTACAGCACTTATGAGACGCCAGCAGTGTAATGGGTTCCAGTGCTGAAGCTGAAAGTTGGGGAGAACTAAAATGTGCTAACACTGCTGCTGTACATACGCTGGGCAGCTGTACTAGGAATCATCACATGAATGATTCTCCTTAAAGCACAGCCTTTCTGACAGTTGGGAATGGGATCCAAATTAGTAAAAGCTGGCTTTGGAAGCCAGGAAAGGTCCCCATGATTTCCACTGCTGTCAGTGAGAATTCATGTTGCAATGATCAAAAAATATATGAAGGTGAGCATTGCTGTAACTTGTTTAAATGCAGGTCTGGAAAAATATACTTAAGACATCTGGAATAAATTTTTGTTTTGAAATTCAGTTCACACATAAAGAAGGACTGGGAAGAGTTGAAAGACAAGATAGTCTTGTCTTGAAAGGCAAGAATGAAAATGAAAATGTTTAAACAGGTGGCTCTCATGTCCCTCACAGTTCAATCTCACATTTAGCTTCTGATGAGTACACTGCTTTATACATGGTCCCACACATATATATATATACATACACACACACACACACACATATATATAATCAGCCTCTTTCAGTGATGCCCAGTAACAGGACAAGGGGCAATGGGTGGAAGTTGAGGCATAGGAGGTTCCATGAGAACCTGAGGGTGACACTGTGAGGGTGACAGAGCACTGGAACCAGCTGCCCAGGGAGGTTGTGGAGTCTCCCTCTCTGGAGATATTCAGGAACTGTCTGGATGTGTTCCAGTGTGATCTGCTCTGTGTGACTCTGCTCTGGCAGTGGGGCTGGACCAGATGATCTTTTGAGGTCCCTTCCTGACATTCTATGATTCTATGATATGTGGCACAGAGCTAGAAACAATATATCACTTCTGAGAAAAACAAACAAACTATAGCATGGGTCACACATTTCTGTTTCTTCCTGCAGTGATCTAGTAATGCAATCTATATGTGGATGCCTAATAGTGCCAATCCCTGTGCTGGACACTGTGCTTCATACCTGCTCAGACTTGCCAAGCCAGCCAAATTAGAGCTGCAGCAATATCTCACCTAAGGTGAGGTGCTAACTGTACTTCCTTGGGTGGTCTCAGCTAGTATAGGCACTAGTAAATAATGAGCAAGAACTCCAAAGCTGCAAATTCCTGCTCCTGCTTCAAATTGCACATTAAACAGGAACAATGCTGACTTTTTAGTGTGCAATTTATTTTCATTTTAATGCATCATTTACATACATAGAAAGAAACTTTCCTGTTCAAACCTGCGGTGTGTAGTATCTCGCCCATATAACTTCTCAGTCTTAAAATCTGAATGATCAGATGCTGGAGGGATCTAAATCAGTACTGCTACACTGATTGCAAAGGCAGCATAATTAATTTACACCAGTTGAAGGTTTGGCTCAGAATTATGCAGTATCATATATATTTCCTTTCTAGTCATGAGGGTGCCACTGGAAGAAGACTCAGGACCTGACAGTTACTGCGGCTTTATATTCACATCAAAGCTTATCCTTAGGTCTTTTAACATACCCCATGGGGGCTGAACATTTGTTTTTGAATGCTTCACTGAGCTGTATAATTTAGGAACATCAACAACACATACCATTAAAACCCATCAAAAGCAAATTTCAAGCTCAGATACAAATGTCTGCAGCACTTGAGGAGCTGTGTGATCTTCCATTTGAGGGTCAGAAAGGATTTTGTAATAAACTGCCTTACCTCTTAGAGGTCAAATGACATAGGTGAGGTTTGGAGATGCTTTAAGGCAGGGTCACTCTTTCTCTTTCACTGTGGGGTGTATCTTCAGCCAAAAGTTGTTGTTCCAATTGTCTTCAGTTTTCTTCTCAAAATCACAGGTTTCCCAGATTGCTTTAGGGATTTTGTGTACGTAGTAGCTAGAGCAGAGCACTGAGGTCTCTGATTCCTGCTCTTAGAGCTGCTGTTGACCCTAATTCTGCTTTCCTTCTGTTTTTCTTCTGCTCGTCTAGTCTCATTTTCAGTTGTTCCTTTAGTCTGCCTGACATTTGTGCTGGATGGGGAGCCTGTAGTAACCTCAGTACATTGTCTAATCCTGCCATTCAACAGAAATAATGTAAGAGAAGGGTTTCTTGGCTGCTCCAGCCAGAAGAGGAGGAGCAATGTTCATCACAACAGCATGACAAAGCCTTTCACAGACACCCAAGGCCCAAGAGACCTCCAAGGGTGGCCTCTGCCCCTCTGCAGCTGCTGGCCTGTCTCCAGGAGCTGTTAAGATCTTTTCAAGGCGCCAGTATTGCTGTTACTTCAGAGGCACCTGTGCATGGCAGATGTGCTGTGGCTAGGTGCCAAGCTGCCTGAGGAAGAGCCTTTCCATGAGCAGTAACACAAGCTGTAAGCAGTAGGAACGGAAGGTCTAAATAGGTGTCAGCAGAAGCAGGGCACAGCAGGCTGGACAGCAAAATGTACATGCATAAAACCACAAAACGTTTTCAGTTGGAAAAGACCCTTAAGATCATTCAGTCCAATGAGTTTCTAACTACTAAGTCTGGTGCTAAACCATGTCCCTCGGCACCACATCTCTACCTTCTAAACTCCTCTGGGGTAGGGATTCAAGCACCTCCCTGGGGAGCCTCTCCCAGTATTTGAGAACAGTGAAGAAGTTTCTTCTATTATCCAACCTAAACCTCTCCTGGTGCAACTTGAGGTGATTTTATTTCATTTTGATCACTTTTTACTAGGGAGAAGAGACCAATCCCCACCTCACCTTCCCGGGAGCTACAGAGAGCAATGAGGTCTCCCCTCAGCCTCCTCTTCTCCAGACTGGACAACCACAATTCCCTTAGCCAACCCTCCTAAGACCTGTTCTCCTGCACGTGTGAAGAAATACAGAAGCTTTGAGGTTAACTGTGGCCTCCAGCACTGACATGACCCAATCATTTCCTTGATCATATTTGAAATGGGTTTGGACTTGGGCCCCTTCCCTTCCACACCTGCAGCCATTCTATTGAGTGACTCGAACACAGTTTCTCTGAAAGCTCTGGACATGGTCCTGCCTGTGGTTTTGAGCATGGCCTCACCCATGCTCCATGCTGTGCTCAGGCTTCACTCTCCAGCAGCCAGGGTGGAATAATCTCTGCATAAGCGAGAAGGGGAGCGCTGGAGCTGCCACCGCAGCCTGCCTTTGGCACCTCTGCCATGCAGGACCTGCAGCATCTGTTACACAGCAATGATGTCCTGAGGCCTGAACAGGTAAATATTAGAGCTGTTGGTGAGAGGAAGAGGTGCCAGCCGCCTTTGGCCAGAGAAACAGGAATGTGTCCTGCTGCCTCACGTCAGAAAAGCTTTGGGTATTTAGGACTTGTGAAAGTCAGAGGGAGGAAACGCTGTAATGGCATCTGCCACATATTGGCTTCGTTCATGGACAAATTAACCTTAATTATCCAATTTATAAATCAGCTTTAAGTGGAAGGGCCCCTCCTCACCCCTCACCACTGCATATTTGAGGGATTAAGTTGTTTGGTTTTAGTGATAAATTAGAAACATCTGCTTCCGCCGAGACGCTGGGAAGGAGGCACACACAGACAGGCTGCTGGCTGCGCCAGCACTGGGCATGGGCCTGCAGCTCTCTGCCCATGGGCACTGGAAGGATCAGGCCCTTCCCCTTCTGTTTGGCCTCAGATAGAAGCTGCATGGCTTCTCCTGGGCTTGCTCAGGATGGGTTCTGGGCAGGTCAGGCAGCGGCAAGCATCTCCAGCAGCGTGCGCTCAGCAGAGTCTTCCTTTTAAGGGTGTCTTGGCAGCTCTTCTGTGCAAGCAAAACTCTTTCTGCTTCAGGATCATCAGGTCTTAATGTCAAGGAACCACAGAATCACAGAAACATCCAGGTTGGAAAACACTCTCAGGCTCACCAAGTCCAACCAATTACCCTACTCTACAAGATTCACTCTAAACCATATCCCCAAACACCACATCTAAACAACTTTTAAACACATTCAGGGTTTGTGACTCCACCACCTCCCTGGGCAGTCCATTCCAATGCCTGATCACTCTTTCTGTGATGGTTTTTTTTTTTATCCAAAAACCTTGTACCAGTCTCTGCAGAGGTCACAGGCATGAGTGATGATGGCAGTAAATGATGGCAGTAAGCAGCCCAGCCACCCATTCTGATGAAGAAAACGGTGCTGAGGGAACAGAGATGTTCTCCAGCATTAGTGATATAACTTCCCAATTGCCAAAACAGGTTGGAAACAGTTACAAGATACAGCATGTCAAATCACACTTCACATGGGCTCTCATCTTCTGTAGGAGGTATGAAAACAACCCTGCTGACTAAAAGCCATTATCTGGAGGAGTAAAAAGCTGGGGAGGAGCAGGAGCCATGACCTGGACACAAGACCTTTATGTAAACTACTTTGCTGGAACTTAGACCATCCTGTTTCCACACCCCAAATCATTACCTCTCCCTGGAATAATTGCTCCCTACCCCACCTCAAAGCTCTTGCACAGGGGTCATCTCCTAACATGTATCATCACTTTCTAGCAGGAATGTCTGCACTAAATAACAGAAACAGCAACTGAAGAGAGGCAAAAGCAGCCTTGGTCTTCCTCCAGCCACTGGGAAATCAGCTCTCAGGAAGCTGGAGAGTCTTTTCCTGTATCATTTGGGCAGTGGCTGCAGGATGGTCCATCAACTGCTGTCAATTCAGGGCTGAAGGGCTGCCAGCATGGCCCATCCAGAAACCCACTGTGGTAAAGAGGTATCTCAAGGGTAAGTCAGGACACTCAGGACAATGGAAGGGTTATGAGAAGGAGGATACCAGACTAGTAACTTACAAGAGGAAGAGGCTAGAGGAACTAAAGTTAGAGACAAGTAAAAATATGTGGGACTGGGATGGTTGCTAATGCAAATCTATGACCAAAAGCTGTTCTCAGGCTTTGGGACCAAAAAAGAACAGGCTCTGGAAGACAACTTTCAGAGCACATCCAGAGGGCAGAGCTGAAGTTCATAAAGACACAAAGGAGCCAACTGGTCTGTAAAAAAAATACCAATGTGATGTCTAGAATAAGCAAAGGATGCAAAGACTAACAGTGTTTCCCAGCTAAGTCCCAAAAGAGCCACTTCCATTGTTTAGTGACAGTGAAAAAGGACTGAAAACAGCAATCTGGGATGTGTTGAGGGGGTGGGCTCAATCCCCAGGTGTGCTGCAACACAGCAGGCAGGAACTGTGCAGGAACATCAGTGTGGGGCTAGCAAGGCTGGCGTAACATCAAGTTTTTATGGACTGCTGAAAAGGGAAAAGACTTTTGGTCCTGAGTTGTAACTGCTAGTGAGAATAGCAGACGCATGTTCCAGCACAGGGAACATCTCCCTCCAAGAAAAGGGAGAGTTTTCCTGGACAAATCCAGAAAAAAATTCAGAGTTCTTTTTTTCCAAAGTGCTTTTTAAAAAGAAGGAGGAAGAAAAAAAAAAAAAAAGAAAAAAGAAAAAAATAAAAAGGTGGGTGGGAGGGAAATCCCTTTCCCAACAGCTCACGGGTCAGATTCCCTTGTGCTGCAGTGATGGGAATCCCACACTGGCATGGGCCCAGCCATGAGGCCCATCAGACCAGTACAAAGAGGTGGGGTGAGCAAGCTGGACACACACCTCTTCAGCTCTGCCTTTCAAGCCCTCCTTGGTTTTATATCATTGTCACTCCCTGGTTTTATTGCACATTTCTAAGGCTATATTTCAGGTCCCACCTCTGTTATTAATACCCTCTCCACTCTTGTGTTTTTTGCCTGAAATAAAATGTCTTTGTTGAAAGAATGCAGTAAAACCTGCGAGAAATAAACCAGAGTGCACGCATTACATCCGAAAAACCCATCCCCTTAATGTGCAGTTCCTGTCCTTCCTCAGCTTGAGCCTCAGACTCTTGCCAGATGTTCCTGTTTGTTGCAGGGTGCCTTGCTTTGTGTTTGGGATCTCTCCAAAGGAGGAGGCAAGAGTGTAAGTCGAAAGTAGGGCAATCAGCCTAATGGCATCCAAACAGAATCAACTACCGCCATGAAAACTTGTTTGAGATTTGGCCTCCACCTCTGTAGGCAGCACCTCATTTGGGTCTGAGAGATGCAATACTCACTCAGATGAAGAAGACAAATCCAGTAGATAGACTGAAGATGAGCCAATACATTTAAGCCAGCACAACATATGGACTCTCACATCTCTCAGCAAAGGAAAGATTGCTCCCTACAGATTTCTTCTAGGTTTGCCCAGACTGAGAGAAACAGCCCAGTCAGTGAGACTTTTCCCCTCTTTCCCTCTGGATTACTTTATAACTGTCTGCTTCTCACTGCCAGGACCTTTTTGCCATTATGCACATTGTATTCTTCCACTTTAAAAAATAGTCCCCATTATCTTCTGTGACAAGAATTGCTTTTATACTAAGCAGTTCTGCTCTTCTTAAGGCATACACCTCACATAAATGTTTGGACTGGTCCTAACCCCTCCGCAGCCCAAGAGGTGTAAAGTACCTCTGAAGACTTGAGTCGGGTCCTCTGTAGCTCTTCTTTCACTGCTTTGAGCTTTCCCACCTGCATTCAACATCAGCTGAGCCTTGGCATGGTGTCAGGTGAGGTTAGACACCCAGGAACACATTCATGCTGCTTTTCCAAGATGAAAACTGAATCCTAATTTTTGAAGAACCCTGATAATTTCTTTCACCATTGGGAAACGAGAGCAATCTAAATTTCTTCTTCAACCCAAGAGAAGAAATCTGCCCCTCTTCCTTTAGACAGACTGTGAGCAGAAATGAAGGTCTTTTGCTGACAGTTGCAGCTCCATGCCTGTAACTAAAATGTAAATCTGGCCAGTAATTATCTCACTTGCAGCCTTTATTTTCCAGGTATGATCACAAAGACAAGGCTTCAATGCCTCTAGATTTCTCTGCCAAGAAAATCACATAATTATTTTGCTGTCCTTTTGACTAAGAAAGAATCCACTTCTGCAGATAAAGTGGAATTTGACCTGCCTTGTATCTGTGACAAGCAACCCCTAGGAATCAGAAATGCTCTATTTTTTAAAATGCCTCTTATTTATGTAAAAGTTTGCAGTCTTAGGATTTTGACTCCCCTGTGAGGTTAAGTTTTTCTAGTCAATCTAAACTGTCATTTTATCATCTACAATATGTCCTTGTGGTAAGATGGATGTTATTTGATTATGCAGTGACCATATGCATAATGTTGCTCCAGCATTCGTTTAGGGACTCTGAAATTAGGCTTACAAGCACATGGCAGAGACTTGTGAATGGACAAGTCATGGAGAATCAAGGATCCGTAGATTCATGGCATGGTTTGGGCTGGAAGGGATCCTAAAGATTATCACTATCACAGTTAATGGGACAAAGGATCTTCAGTGCAGGCACTCAAACCCAGCCCTCAGGACGCTGCTCATATATGGTTTCCATCTACCTTCTCACCTTGCCACTGTGACTGATAGTGCCACAGGGAAGTGTAGAGATGACAGAGGGGATGAAACAACACAAACACTACATTCTTTCTTTGCATCATTCCCTCTTATTGCTTCTGAGCCGGAAACAGCTCCTGTGACTGAGAGCCTGGGTTTCAGGAACAATCCTGTCTCCTGTGTCAATAAGCAATGAGGAGTGAGACCACCCTCCGCCACCTTCACGCTCAAATACCTGTCAGGTCAGTGGGGTGTTGTGAAGGACGGACAAAGAATAGACAACCACTAAGAGAAAGGAATATGCTTCCCAATCTCCATGCCATGTAGTCCTCAGCCAGGTGACACCTGATAAGGATGTCTCTAGCTCTGCCTCTGCAGAGCTCAATGAAGATGGTGATGGTGAGCTTCCACTCTTAAATACACAACTGAAGGAAAGTATGTCCCATGGGGACACAGCAGCAGGAAGAACAACAGCCCTGAACTTTCACCAGGGACAGTCTGCTCCAGCAGCACAGCTAAAGTTGTCACAAGACAAGGAAAAAAGGAAGCAGGCACTATAGGAAGAGATTTTTCTGCCTCTCTAATGCTATGGTAGTTGTGCCTTTTCTGAAGCAGGTTGCTGTCAGTGAATTTCCAAAGCTTGCACAGCTTTGAGGACTGTGCGTAATGTTGCATTCACACCCATATTTTCCTAAAACTTCAGCCTGAAGAGCTAAATCATTTCCTTGAAAGCCATTGGGTTAGAGAAACGAGCCACCATTGCGAGTATCAGGTTTTGGGCAGTTGGCATGCAGGCAAGCCTCGCCTCAGCCTCGCCCGGGTAATGGTAAGCAGAGAACCAGGGGAAGAAAGGGAGCAAGAAGCCGCTAATCCATTCACAATCTCACCTACCCTGCCCAAGGTTCTGTTTAATCACTTACACTCAGCATTTCATTTATATTTAACAACACACATTCTCTCCCCGCTCTGCACATAGGCACGAAGCATACTGCTGGTAGCAGTGGAGGCACAAAAAGTTAAGTGACCTTGAAGAAACCCCCCAACCAAACAGAAGAAACACCCCAGCGAAATAACAAATGGGTATGCTTGTGGGAGCTGCATAAGTTAAATGATGGAGCTTAAATTTGCAATAGCACAACCCCGAAGCACAATGATTTATTTGGTATTTACAGATTTTATTTTTTTCAAAACAAGTTTCTATGATACCATAGCAACAAAGGTTCAAGTGAAGATTTGGAATGATGTTGGAATCATTCACGAGGGAGAAAAACAATAATCTCTGTTTTGGGTTGATGGAATGTGAGATTAAAGCTAAACAGAGAGAAATATTTAAAAATATTTTAGGCAATTTAATCACCCTAAACCCTGTGAAGAGTAGACATTTAAAACTATGGTTTGTTTTTTTTTTTTTTCCTCTCCAGAAAATTCTGTCCTTGATTTTTAAAAACAAAATCTGTCTGGTAGCTTGCCGATAAGAATGTTATGTGTATAAATGTCCAAGTTTATTGCTCTTCTCTTGCAAGACAAGATACAGAAGCAGATTTCACTGAAGCCCTACAACAGCCAATTGCTAACAGAAACTATTTCTAACAAGTACCCCACCAAAAAAAAATCTGTGTTTTTCTGAAAGGTTTCTCTATTGTGTGCATTTCAGAGAAGGTAGAACAGGGAAGCAGAATCAGTTACAACTTACCTTCACGCTCGAGCAGACGACATTGGGGTTTTCAGGAAAACAACGTGCTCAGTCTGGGTATTGTAAGAGTTATAAATCCCAGCCAACAGGTAATTGTTGCTGACTCAAAATCCTTCAAAACAAATCCAGCGCCGTGCTGACAGATCCTGCACTTTGTGAAAACTTATTTGAAGCTTGATGCTCTTGTATTGGGTTTTGTAACTGTCCGTCTCAGCTAAATAAGCTCCCACTCCTTTCCTCGGCCACTTGCCAAGTTTTGTAATTTAAAGCAACTGTGAGCTTGCTGTAAAACTCCTGCTGGAAGGAGCTCAATGTATACCATGGAGCAAGCGTGTGCTCCAGGCTGAAGTGGTGTGACAGAGTCCTAAGAGGACCTGGGGCATAGCCTCCCTGTGGTAATGTTATATCATCTTTGGAAAGCATGATAGGCTAAATTGTCTCCTTCCCAGTAAAGACACAGGGAAGAGGAAAAACTCGTGCTTCTTCTGGCATGTAGTCCCCTCAGAGTGGGATTTGGGAGGAGCAGCCTCTGCCTCAAAGTGGAAGATGAAGTAGCAGCCTCAAATGCATAAAGCACTCAGAACTCCCAAAGGAGGATGGTCCCCAAACTGGCAAAAAAATTTAGAGACATAGTCCTTGGTCTGAGGCTCGGAGGACAGGTCCAAGGACTTTCTCCTGAGCTTCCTCCACTAGTGCAATGCAGGGTGTCCCTCCTCTCACGGGGTGGTTGGGACACTCAAGCTAAGATCATTTGGTTTCTGTATCCTAATATTCTAATATGTGATCAAGCATTAGGTTTATCTTTTAGGTACTGGCACCTCTGAAAACTTGACTCTTCATGCTTGTGGGAATTACACAGCACTTTTAAAGATTGTCCAGAGAGTGTTGCCTTCATTCTCTCAGCTGATCTCATTCTGCTTCTGTTTAGGGAAGCCTGAGATGGTGCTTCCTCCTCCTGGTGATTGTCTCTTGGTAAGCAAGGAGTGTTGCCCTGTCACATGGGAAAAAAACCATGTTTTCTAGTGGCCTGTGGAGAAGACTGGCAGGAATGATGAACCTGGGTTCTGTCACTGATTCATATCCAGCTCCGAACTGAGCCTTCCTCACTGGCATTTACTTACTTGCCTCACAGGAATCTTAATAAGGACTTAACAGCCACTGGTGAAACAGTAAATAATATTAATCATAGTAGGTTTGTAGCCATAATAATTAAAATACTTTTTTTCCCCTACGACTACCTGAATAGTTCTCTGTGATCCCCAACAGCCACCAGCTGGCAGTTCAGCTCTTATGTTACAGGGAGGGAATCTTAAGGGGGAAGATGTAGTTAAAGCTTTGTCAGAAAGAAAGGGAAATGAATCTTAAAAGGAAGGAGCTGAGCCCATTTAATTTTCTTACTGGACCTTCCAGACTAGAGGTGAGATACAGGGGTGAAAGTAGAGAAGAAACTGCAAAGTGAAGCTGCAAGCCTTGGAGGGTTTAGTGTTCAACAGAAAGCAGTTTCGTGTTTTTTTGCAAGGGAGATTATATTTTTATAGGATTGCTCACTGGTGCCTGTGATAGGCTCATTTTTAATCCCTCTAAAGTTATGATTCTAGGCAACTATTTCACATTTTAGCACTTCACCAGAACATTGATTTTCTTGCCTTTGGCTTTGTCTAGACACAGCTGTGGTAGGATTGAACTGCTACCTACAGCAGCTGAGCTGGGAACTGCTGTTTGGCATTCAAGTCCTCACAGGTATAACACAGCAACTGAAACAAGTTAGGAAAAAAAGGAATCATTCACCTCAGAGAAATTTCAAAGGGGAAGAAAATGTCTCTTGCCTCTTCATATGGTCCTGTACCTGTTGGCATTTGTTGCACAACACATTGTTGCATCTTGAAGATAAAAACCACGAATCCGTTTGAAAGATGCATGTGTTGTCACATCCTTGACAGGTTATGATCTTTAATCCCCTCATGTGGCAAGCAGCTGAGGGGTTTTCCTTGTGACATCTTTAAGTCCTTCCTCTGACCAAAGTGTTTTAAGATTCAACAGGTTCTAACAACTATCAAGGATGTTGCCAAGACAAGTATCTGAACCAGGAATCAAACAAAATACTTCATCTCCACTGGACCACTAAGAAGCTGATAAACTGGCAGAAAGGAATTATGACTTCGTGGCTAAAAAGACAATTACCCTTGGATGCTGGAATTTGGGATCGTGGCTAAAAAGACAATTACCCTTGGATGCTGGAATTTGGGATTTTCCTGCAATATTTACATCCTGATAAACTCAGTTTAATTGCCAAGATGTGAATGTAACTACTCAGGATTCATCTTGCTTCAATACAGAGAATATAAACAGGTTTAAATGGCTCAGGAAGTTCTAGGAGGTCACAACCTCTTCTGTTGTACTAACAACCAGAAGCCTGATTCTCTCCTCATATGGAGTGCTGTGAATGGGGACAGGCTTCATCCAGGTAAACAGAAATGTGTCATTGTCCAGTGGCCCTAAATGAGAAGAAAAATCAGTTGTTACATGGAAATATAGTATCAAAACACATGGAAGGTTTTGCATAATTTGATTGCTTAGTTTGCTTTTGTTTTGTTCATTTATGTTGTTTTGGGGTTTAATTTTTTGTTGTGTTTTTTGTTTGTGAATGTGTTGGTGTTTTGCTTTTGTTTTGTTTTATTTGGTGTTTGGGTTTTTTTGGTTTTTTGTTGTTGTTGTTTGGTTGGTTTGGGCTTTGTTTGTTTGGGTTAGTTTTGTGTTTAATAGTTAACTTCAAGCCTTTACAGCTTGGTCAGTAGAAGAGCTCATAAGGGATTCCCGAGGTGATAATGCAGAAATAGCTAAGAAAGAGGTCAGTGTGAAAAATTCATCAGATTCAGATATCACTATTAAGGAAATAGAAGGGGGAGGGACAGGCAGTTTGTTTTTAAACAGGGCTACTTTCGTGGCTCCTAATTGGTGCAGCTATCTGCAGACACCCAGCAAGTGAATGGCTGCAGGATGGGGACACATCAATGCTGAGCGACTCATGTCCAGATGACTCTGCAAGTGCTGCATGTCTCAGGGAGGTATGAGGGTACCAATGGATTAACCTCACATCATTTTTTGTCTGCATGAGATGGAAAGTGAAGTTCCAATAGGGCTTGTGGCATTTCAAATGAGTATAATTTATTCTATGCCTAAACTTGCTAGAAAACAGAGTCCAAATCTCATTTACCCAATGAAATTGCCCAACTAAAGACACTTCTGCTCAGCACCTCCATTCAGTCACTAGCCACCAATGTAAAACAAACATACAGGGTTTCAATCTTTTCTGTTTGGAACAGCTTGGAACAGCTCTGCTATATTACTGTTTTGAAATGGAATGCTATTTGTGGCAAGCAGTACAGCACATTACATTTCTCACCCTCCAGTGAGCCAGATCTCCCCACTCCTAGGGCTCAGAGTCTTAATGGGGCAGAGAATTGCAGCCCCATCGCCTCCACTAGACAGCTGCAATTAAAATTTTAGTTGGAGTTTCACTTCACTTGTCTACATCTCTTCATGATAAGGGGCTCTGTGTGTGTGTGTATGTATCCCTGCTGGCTTTCTCCCCTTCCTTTTCCTTCAACAGCAGCTTTTCTAGCTTTTTCTAGTCTCAAACACCAGGGCCCAGACTTACAAAGATATTTTGATGCCTCAGGCCATCACTGGGAACCTATTGAGATTTACAGGCCTCCTGAAAAGAGTGGGAGGTCTTGTAAGATGACAACACCTGCAAAAAGCAATGCTTTGTCCAAATCTTCTGTCTTGTTTCCTCTGGATTAGTCTGTTTACAGAAAGCAGAGAGAGTCACTGCTGTACCAAATGCAGACCAAAGTACCCACTCTCCAAAGACTGGACATTTGTGTTTCTCAGAAGGTTCCAGGTTAGTATCCCTGGTCCTTCTTCAAAGTCTCCACATTACCTTGAATGGAAATTAGGACCTCACATAGGCTGAGGTGAAGCCCCTTCACAGGTTATAAAGATATTTCACTAAATACTCAGGTTTTTGTTTCTTCAAAACCCACACAAATAATCTATGATGGAAACAGAAAGAAAATCCACATCTGTCAGTTCACATCCTGTTCACATCAGGATTTTTGGCTTCATCTCCTAGGTGGCTGTACAGAGATACCACCAGAAGCACCACAGCTGCTTCTCCATGAGGTCTCAGTCTGTCACCCTCCCATGTTTTGGAAAAGAAAGAGGAAATAAGCTGCCAGTTTATCTTCTACTCATATTAGCTAGATGGAATGAAAACACACTTGATCTTCAAGATACTGTAATAATAATAACTTGTATTTATTTCTCTTCTGCCAAGTGCAATCAAACAGCAACTAAAGATAAGTCTGAAAGTAACAGAGATCCCTTTGAAATTAGCACACACAGTGATTTGGGAGGATTGAGAAACCAAATATTTCCTTTGTGAGTTCTGAGCAGTTTTCCTTTCCTTGGTGCATTGAGCTCTGCTGGTTCCAAGGTGTCAGTGGCTATGTACCTCCCAGCACATGCTGTCCTCATTGGTGCTCTGCCAGCACTGGTGAAATTGCCCTGCTGCTAGTGCCATGCTTTGGGCAGGAATCCCCCTGAACCACTCACCAAAACATCAAACCCACTATTAGAATGAAGACCTGTTAGCACTGAAGATCACGAAGAGAGACTATGGCAGGAGCAGTACACAAGTGCTCTTGTGCTCCTTCAGCTTTGCTGCAACCATTGCCCAGGGCTAAAGGGAACCCCAGAGAGGCCATGTTTCCACAAGCTCCTCGTTCTAAACCCTTATAAAGAATAAAGCTGCAGAGGTTAATCACATCTCTCTCTTTGCACTCATCAATCTCAGCTTTAGATGCTGCCACAGATCTTATTCATCGGCACAGATGCAAACTACTTATTTTCATTCTACTGTAACAGGATAGGGCAGGAAAGGACTTTTTATCCTGTTTTATCCTCCACAGGATTGTGTGTGTGTAGCACCTCACGTCATAAAGAAAACATTATCAACCTCCTAGTTTCCTTATTTTGTTTGTTCAAAGAGAAAGCTATCTGATTTGTTATGCTTGGTTTATCTGGAAGCAGCCCTCAAATATGCTAGCTGAGTGCTTTGACCTTTTGCATGTTCTGTAGCTGATTGGTTTGGCCATCCATCTTCTCCACTTGTTGAAACCCTCACTTAGCTAAGGCCAACGGCCAAGCCCGCATGAAAAATGTGGCACAAAAGGAATCAATTAAGAGCAGGGCATATTTCATTGTGATTCCCACAGACACTGAAGATTATGCAGAATTTGAAAAGTTGCTAGAGGTGCCTGAACTTCCCAACTGCTGACAAATTATCAGTGTCTTACAATATTTTGATAAATCTTTTTGGGGAAATAGTAATGTGATGTGATCCCATCAGCCCAGTACAGAGCAGTTAATATTCCTGTTGTTCCCAGTGATCTAACTTCTGCTGTTGGTCTTTCCAGTTATTTTTTACTATCTTGTCAACTTTTTAAATTTAACATAGCAAAACCCAAACTCTCTTGTCTAATTCCCTGTAATCCATTGCTTTTGACTATTCTATCCCCAGGAATGTGAACGGGGATTTAAAAAAAAAACAACACATTAACAGCTGATATGAAGTTAAGAGTTTAATAGCAGCTTTCAGGCAAAGTTATTCAGAGTATGGCCACTCTGCTCTGCCCATGTACATCTTCAGATTTGCCTTCCTACTAGTTACATCAGGCCATCATCCTTCTTGTGAAAGCCTTGTTCTCATAAGTGCTGAGGGCATGCTGCATTCCCAGCTCAAAAATCCTGAACAAATAGAGAGGTCAATACGGTGTTCATACACTAACATTGCTAGTGCTAAGAATGGATACCAGAGCAGCCCTAGAAACATAGATGGAAAAGAATATCTACTCTTTCCAAACGAGGACTTTAATCACAGGCCTAAAAAGCAAATAAAACTCTGATTTTCTCACAGATGCTTGGATTTACACCTTTTCCTCTGCAGTGTGGCACAGCTTCAACTGAGGAGCAGAGGAGAGAGATGCCCTTTGGGCAGAGGAGACTATAGCCTGGCTGTCAGGTCACTTTCCTGAGCTGTAAGAAGTCTAGACTTGAAGTCCCTGAGGCTCAGGGATCTCAGATATCTCTCAGCCTGCATATAAAATTCCCCTGGACAAACACTAGTTATAAACAGCTATGAAGCTCTTGGATATGAAGGACTGCAGCTATCCCAGTCATAATTTACAAGGAGAGAGTTCCTCAAAATAAAGGAGGTGCAGAGACCACTATAAGCCTCTCACAGCTAAGGCTTATGAGAGTGTTTCAAGCACTCTTGGCTTTGAGCATTGGTGAAAAAGCTCATTGTAAAAGAAATCCAGGCAGTGAATGTCAAGTGTATATGTATGACCATTTGTGCCTAAATTCAAGAACCGTCTGGATGCGTTCCAGTGTGATCTGCTCTAAGTGATCCTGCTCTGGCAGGGGGGCTGGACCAGATGATCTTTCAAAGTCCCTTCCAGCCCCTGGCATTCTATGATTCTACGAAATGTTGGCAGTCCTGTCCAGACAGAAATACAGGATTTGGACGAGTCTCAGCCCAGTTATCCAGTCTGAAACCTCACTATTGTGCTCTAGCATTTAGTCACTATAGTAAAAGAGAATTGGAAAAGAAAGGGCTTTATCCCTTCAATATGGACAGGAGTTGTACTGAATTCATGAGATGCATAACCAGGAAGATAGAGTAATTTTTAAAATAGACATTTGCTTTATCTGGTGAGGGTGGTTTTTATGAATGGAAAAACTGAGAAAATCCCCTACCTGACAAGGAGCCACTTTTCTATGTAATTCAGAAGGTGTTCTGCCTTCCAGCCTGCCTGATGTGGCCCTTGATCGGTGCATCTCCTGGGCAGAAGGGGCAGCTGCTGAACACAGCTCGAGGTTCATGCCATGAGACAGCCAGGCAGTCTTTAGAGCTATCTTCATAGCCCAGCAAACATCAGCTTCACACAGGAGGCACCATACGGTTCTCCTTGACTGCACACACAGCTGGCTTGGCTTTGAAGAAAGCATTATTGACACCTCCTGCAAATAATTCAAGGGTTGCTACAGAATTAAATGGGAGTTGCTCAAGAAAGCCAAACACTGCATATGGACACTCATGTAAATTCGTTTCTGCTGTTCCTTCTCTGGCTGGCTGATAGATTGTCCTGCCAGCTGCTAAACTGCTACCAGGGGGTGGCATCTACTTTTAAAATGCTCTTTAATTTAATGGAAAGAAGATTCTTTTAACTGTTAATTGACACCACCCTCCAAAGCTAAGGCAACACAAATGCAGGGATGCTGAAGGTCCACTAGATACAGATGGCACCATTTTATAGCAGTGGAGCAGGATGCAGCCTGCAGTACCACCAAATACCTAACTGCATGGACTCCCATCAAAACTCATCACTCATGCTCAGCTCTTTGGAAAGACCCACACCATTAAATTTCTGTTCATAAAACTTTATTGTCTGTGGATGCCTTTCCAAGTGAGTAGGCTGTTGGCTGTACACATTTCCTGCCCTATTCAAGTTCTCTCACACTAATGGTAACAAAATATAGCTGGCAACATTCTGAAATGAAATGTTTGATTCAGAATGAAGAAATCACTGCTGTCACAATTCATTTAACTCTTTAAACCTGATAAGGTAGCATAACAGCACTGACCAGGATGAGCTATATAACTTAAAAGGTGGGGCTTAATTATTGTCAGCAGAAAAGATTTTCATGCATTCAGAGGTGTATCAGAAAGGCCAAAAGTTTAAGTCAGGGACTTCAGCAGGCACAGCTGAAGGTTTTAACACTCATCCTGTACCTCCAAGGTGTGCTGCCATGATGAAAAGCTGCTGCTACCTTTGCGTAATTGAGTATTGTGACTAAAAGAAAAGTGGGCACCAGGTCATCATGAGCCATGAGTATCTGGTTTTCCATTATACAGGCAGTGGGGAACCAGCTATCACAGGGTGCAATCCACAAGACAGGCTGAGCTTATCTAGCAGTTCTTGCCAGCAAAATGCAGTGTCTGATCCTCAACACCCTGCCCTGCCCAGGTGTGTGATCCATCTTGCTGGTCCCTCCCATTCACTGAACACTTCATGGGCAGATTCAGCTCATTAACCTGATACAAATCTCAGCTAGCCAAACGTTACATCTGTCAAAGTAACAAGCTGAAAGAATAATCAGAGGATCCAGGGTGCATCAAAGGCAGTCAAATGGATCAGAGCAGGGAGCAGTGACTCCCTGCAGTGGGGTAGATGTGGCATGTATGGGCCTGTGGCCACTGGTCAAGAGGTGGTGGCACAGACTGGACTGTGAAATACACTGCAGTTCATGGAATGGTCTAATTCTGAAGAACATGGCTGAGGGCAGTGATATTGCAATCATTTTTTGAGACAGGAGCTACACAAGCTTGATGTAGGTTTGCAGGACATTTTTCACTGAATTAAAAAACAGAGACCAGAGTCCATGAGCCTTGGTCTAGGTATCTACTGGAGTGCTTCACATAGAGGGTGCTACGACCTTATGATCTCTTCCCACGCTGGTGTAGCTCTCAGCATCCTTGTCTATGGGAGATACGGAGGCTGCCCAGCCTGGCCTGCTGGGGCACTGCACTGAGACAAAGGACTTGGAAAGTCTGCTCCTTCCTCAAAGCTTGGTGCCTGAGTAAAGATGCAGTGCGGATGAGAGAAGGTGCTGCAGCAGCAGCCCAGAACTGGCCGGTGAGATGGTCTGGTTTCAGCCAGGCCGTGGGCACAACGGGTGGCACGCTTGGCCGGATGGCGTTAGTGGAAAGGGAGTGGGAAGGGGCGGAGAGGAGCGCTCAGGTTTTCCCTGCCGCTGCCGTGAACCAGCTCCACTGCCAGCGACGGGAGACAGCCCCGGCCAGAGGCTGGGTTCCTCCTCTCTGTCCTCACCCAGCCCTCCAGCTCAGCCCTCACTGCTTGGAAATGAAGGTACAAATGTAATACGAAGAGCAGCACGGAGTTTGGAAAACTGCATGATGCAGCAGGAGCCGGAGTGGTAAACGAGCCCAGAAAGCTGCAAAGACCATCACAGCCATGCCTCACTCCCAGCTAGGGCAGGGGCTGCTTCACTAAAGGGAGTGCAGAGAGGACAGCATGCAGCCTTAGATGAAAAAACACGTCTGTGTCCAGAGATGGAAGTCCAGAAGGAAAAATACAGCCCTATATATGCTTAATTTTTTTATCCTTTAGTGTATGTTTCCTAACCAATTGCTAATTTGGTCCATCTATAGTGAATAAACAGATCAGTATTCTGGAATCTGTTTCTAATTACAGTGTCGTTTCTTTTTAATGATGAAAAATGAGGATATCCTTTCTTTGTTCCCTGTGACCTGTTTTCTATAGGGTTTCTAATTAAAAAATTTCCAAACGTCCTTCTTTTCTGCTTCCAAAATGTCCCTGTGCTCCACCCCCTAAATTTCCTGGACTGCATTTTAACTCTACAGTAACTAATTGTGCTGTGAATATATTCATCCTCACAGATATGAGAGAGACCTCTAATTTCCATGGTGCTGTTTTCCAAAGTCTTTTGGAGCTTCCCAAATGACTCCAGCCAAACAACCCAGGAGTAATAGCACTGCAAGGCAAAAGAATTACATCATTAGGAACTGCTAAGAAATCATGGACTCAATCTCTTTTTGCAATAATGTCTCTTTGTGCCTCTTTACAGCATTTAAGAGGGCTCACTAAGGGTTGCTCTAGGAGGGCAGAAGTACCTGAGTGGACTCACCTGTGTGAGGCTCACCTCTGAGAGATGGAAGTACTTCGGTTTTCAAATGGCTCCAGATGCAGAGAGTACAACCACAGCTTTAATTAGCATTCTTTGATACTCTCTCTGCCACTAAAAGCCTGTCCTCAGAGTGGGATTGGAAGGCCTGAAAACTGCACCAATTTCCATAGAGTGATTTTGCTGGTTTAAAGCAGGCTATTTCTCTCCATTTTCTACATCTCTTTTAAAGAGACTTCAAAATAATTTCTCCCAAGAAGTCAGGGTAAAATGCTGTTCTTGCCTGCATGATAAGCCTCTGGAGTTGTGAAACTCTGAGGTGCCCTTTTGGATTTCAGGGAAACTCCCCTCCTGGCCACCAAAAGCTATCCTTGTAGAGGCCTTGGATGCTGCAGACAGACATTTGTGGACACATGGTATACCAAATCCCACAGAACTGTTGAAAGAGACCTGGCCAAAACAGTCAAGGGAAGCACGGAGAGATCCATGTGCACTGGAGCTGCTTTTGTGCTGCAGAGTCCCTGGTATGGAAGCAGGAGCCAGAGAAGCAACAGAAACAGCAAATCTGCCTTGAGAACCAAAGCCAGCAGAGAAACCCCCACTGGCATCAGGGGGATGTTAGCCACAGCAGGAGGAGAAGGGCATCCCACTGTGCCCAGCTGCGTGTTCTCCTGTGCACTCAGTCAGCCAGAGCCAGCATCACAGCTTGTGGAATCTAGCAGCACTTTCCCAAAGCCATCACACTGATGAACACTCCCTACCCTAGGTGCCCTCCTGCTACCGGTGCCCTCCTGCTACCAGTGCCAAGTGCAAGGAGAAATGACAATTTTTAGAGCAGATGAGGTATCAAAGGAGTTTGAACATCACTTGCTAAGAAATGTATTTTTTTTTTCTCCTAACTTCCTGGTTAAAATTAACATTTTTCCTTCCACCATGACATGGAGCCATGATTACAGCTTAGTGCACAGAATGCTGTACATTTTGCTAGCCACACCAAGGAGGGGGCCATGTCTTGACCTTTCCCCTTGTACACCAGCCTCCACAGAGTGAGATGACTCTCTGACCACTTCCCTGTTTTCCACATGAGCTAAACTGCTCTTTCCCTCACTCTGTTAGAATGTGTGTGCATGTTATTTACCCACAAACAAGGATTCTGCTATTTTCAAACATCCTCACTTGACACTTTTCAGTATTGGGTTGAAAAGTCTCGATAACAATTTTGCAGCCCAAGGATTGTTTGGATTTGACTGCCCATTGGGAGAACAGTTTGGCCAGGCTCCTTCCTTCCTTCCTTCCAAAAAAATTCCTTCCTTCCTTCCTTCCAAAAAATTGACTGTCATGTAGGAGCCAACTCCTTCCTCTGCTTCAGGGGATCCGAATCCATGCCTCCCTTCAGGAAAATATCCTGATGTCCAGCTCTGAGAATATTCTTGGGTGGATCCTCTGAGTCTCACTGACGTAAGTTCAGTTTTACACAGTCTAGGTAAATATTTCCTGCACCAAAGAGAAGGTTATGTTTTCACTGAGAGAGTGAGGGCACTCCCCAGTGACGGGGGAGGCTCAAGTTCCCAGTGACTCCTCCTGTGATTCAAAGCAAAATCTCAGCAGGAGTTCACAAATTCTCATCTCCTGCTTCAGAATGATTCTATTTCAAGAATAAGTGATTTGTTGCCCTGCCCCCTCCCCAAAGAAAATGCAAAGGAAACAGAATACTCCACTTAGCTCTATTCCAGATAATCCATCTCTTAGCTTAGTGGGTACTTTTAATTCTTTAGGACAACAAAGGTGATGCAAAAGCAATATTTGCTATTATCACAGATGAATTCTATGGGCAGAAATGACAGAATTTGTGCTTCCAGGTCACTCAGTGAGAGGAGTGTCTGCTGCTGAGGAACAAAGTCATGTCCCTCCTTGCACAGCTGTGTTGCATCGGAGAGGGAAAATCTGGGCTGCTGTGCTCACAGTTGGGGGGGTGTGGGGACACAGGGATGCGGGATGTTGGAATGTAGCTAAGAAGGGATGCAGCAAAGTGTGGATGTGAGGATACAGGGATTTGAGGATAGAGGCACACAGGGATGTGAGGAGGTGAGAGCCTCCTTTCTGACAGAGAAATTTCTTACAGCTCCACAGACACATCTGCCCCGTGTGCCTGAGAACGAGTCCAACTCGCTCTGCAAAATCAGTCCCCACAAGAGCCACCCAACCAAGCTTTGCTCCGAACGAATTAAAGCCAGCAACGCCTCCCACAGAGCAGAACCCGGCTGTGCTTGTAGCGGGTTGTTACGGCCCCAGAGTAGAAGGGTTTAGGAACATTCCTGAGTTCTGTTCTCAAGCAAACTGGCAGCAAGTTGCCCAAAGAAAGCTCCGGGCACAGCTGTGGCTGTCCTGTGGCCCGGGGCGGGGGTGGGCTGCATCCCGCTGCCTGCCCCAGCCAGGCTCAGCCATGGGGCTAGAGAGAGCGCTCTAGGTGTTCGGGGCCAGAATGCGCTCCCAGGCGTGAAGACGTCTTTACAAAGGCTTCATCCTCATGCCGGGTGAGGAAGGCGAGCCAGAGGGAAGTTGTTTTACTCTAAGAGAAGCCAAAAGCCTTTCCGTCAGCTGGAGGTGAGACGCCAGGAGGACCCTGCCCCAGGCAGCCCAGCTCGTTCTCTGCCTGCTATTGCCCTCTGCTGGCACTTCCGAGAATACCATCGCAATGTACCCCCCCTGCCACTGCCGCTTAGCCCCGCTTGCCTTTTGTTCTTCACATTCTTCTTTCCCTCTGCCACTAATGTGTTTGGCTGCATTGGAAAACCTCGAACAGGTGAAGCTAAAGCATAACTGCGTTGTTATCAAGATCACCTAAAAGCTAAAAGCTGTGAGCTTTGACTAACAGGGGTAGGAGTTGGTCTTCGTGAGAACATTACAGCTGAGGGTGGTGCTGAGCATGCCCTGGGATGCTCTGGCACTGGCCAGCTGCGTTGAAGTACCTCGCAAGCAGATAAAAGAACTTTATCTTTTGGGCATCTGCCTGGGGCTCTGATGGCAGTTGCTGACTTCAAAGTTTGGAGCTGGGAAATTTTATACAGCATCATCTAGAAGACATCTTTCTTTAGACAAACTAAGGCAGGAAGAAAGCCAGGGTCTTCCTTGTGTTTTCAAAGGCCTCATGCTCAAAGGATTTATTCTTCTCTCACTTTGTTAACATCTTTGTTAACAAGAGCTTTCTTGTTTAGTATGGGTTGGACTTGATGATCTTTGAGGTCTCTTCCAACCTTGCTGATACTGTGATCTCTAATTTATTTCTTGGAGATTCGAGATGTTAATCCCCACTGATATTTTCAATAGCAGCTGTGTAGCACACCTATCTCCTGCTGGTGAAGGCTAAGATGTAATTTGGCTCATTGTTTTGCTTCAAGAATGGTCCTAGTGTATCAACAGGGTTTTCTATTTATTTTTGAATATATGCTTATGTGAATTCAGTACCTGTTCAAGGTCCCTGTGAGAACACAAAATTCTCCTGAGTGGGATCAAATGCACATTTTTACTTCAGCAATGCCAAGCTCTCAGCACTCTGTGGCAGTTTCATGTAACAAAAATGTGAATTAGTAACATAATATCGAAAATTCAATAATAAATGTGCTTGTGGAAGTGGAATTTCAGGTTGCTATTATACCTAATCACTGAAGAAACAAATCCAATAATTTGACCTCAAGATACAGAAATTAAAAAAAACCAAACCAACAACAACAAAAAACTCCACCCAAAACAAAATAAAACCACAAAAAACCCCAAAAACACTCAAAACAAAACAACAAAACCACACATACAAAAAAAAACCAAAACAAAACCAACAAAAAAACCCCCAAAAAACCAAAACCACAAACACCTCTAGATGCAGAACAAGAAATTTATCTGCTTTTGGGGAAGAAACAAGGTGGATATCAGTTTACTATTTGCAATAGTTGAAAAGCCATTTTTAAGCTATAAAAAGCTGCTGCTGTGAAGCTAGGCAGCACTCTCCTTGCACCAGAAATGGGGTGAATTAGGTGCTGCTGAGGTAATTTCTGTGCAGAAATAGCTCATGCTCAGGTGTGGGGAGAGGAGACACAAGGATTTGGGAAGGCTGAGGAGGAAGGGGACAGGCAACAAATGCTTTTGGTACTGTGCAGGATAAAAACAGCCATATGCAGGCTTGGGACCTGGGTGCATCACAGCACCTAAACACTTAATAGCTATTTTTTTTTTTTTTCCTCTCAGGACATCTCCTGTGGGAATGCAGTGTTATCCATAACTTACTGATGAGCAGTGGAGGCAAGAGCCATGGTCCTCATGCTCCCCATTTCTTCTCTCATGGCTACTTTGGTGCAAGTCTACTGGTGGAGGCCAAACGCAGTGTCCTATCATACTTAGAAAGAGGGAAGATGAAGAGGACTGAGCATGTGAGCTGATGGCCATGACACTGTCTAACAGGCTGGAGCATTCAGCCAGCAGTTTGGGGTTTAGTAGAACCACAGATCTTCTTAGGTGTTCAGCTACTCTGTGCTGGCAGGAGACCTCTAAGACCAGCAAGTGGGAAACATCTTAGAGCACTTGGCCTGAGCTGTGACTACAGATTTACACCAGTTTCTTCCTTTCTTTACTTTGGTCTGGAGGTGAGTTTTCCAAAGCACTCCTTGTTGACTAAGCACTCTTGTTCATCAGCCTTGACTTGTCACTTCCAAGCCAGTAAAGAAGCTGGAGGTCACAAGTCCTTGAAGATGCACCAGAGAAAGCAGTGGAGATAGTTTTCTGGTGGATTTGGCAGCTTCATGCTAACACAGTGGGTGAAAAGTGCAATAGCTGTGGAACTATTTTATGGTCTTTAACTGAGGCAATGGTGAAAAACAGAAAGTCTCTAAAAATATAGCTTTAAGCTTAAAATAGTAGTGGAATTAATTAGGAAATGTAAAAGGAATTTGGTTAAAAGCTATGAAAAATACACCTCAAGCACATTCTCTGAATGTATTTGAAATATTTTTTTTAAATTATAGGGAAAGCAGTGTTCCAATATCTTTAATTTCTGTAGCTGACAGGCTATTTTGTGTTCAAAAGAAGCAAATCAAAACTAGAACCGCATTGAGGAGAGACAAGAGCTCAGATTTTACAGCAGCAGCAGCCTGAGTGGTAGGATTGCAGACAGCCTGCATCTGGAGAGCTAAGAACAGCTCAGAGCCTCAGAAAATTTAAGGATGTTGTTTTTATTGTGAATCATCCTTTTGTTTAGCCTTTGATGTGAACGTTGCTCCAGCTAAAAGGCAAGAAGGGTGTCTGACTTTCAGCAGTAGTCGTGCAAACCTGTGCTGTGCAGTTTGGGTTTGTAATAACTGCTTTGGTTGGACATGCACAGAATATATGATCAAACTGTTTGCAGTCCCAATTCAAATGCATTTGGCACTGTCTCTCTTGCTCATCTGATCATTTGGAAAGCTTTCATTTGCACATTTACAAATAATTTAAGTTGTTTTTTTTTTTTCTTTCTTTCTTTTTCTTTTCTTTTTTTTCTTTTCTTTTCTTTTCTTTTCTTTTCTT
>WBNM01029027.1:65000-89330 GCA_013399055.1 Ramphastos sulfuratus | reverse complement strand
CCCCCCCCCCCCCCAGCCTTGTCTACAAGCTCCTGCAAACAGGTCTGATTATTGCTACTTGCATTAGATTTAGGCTATGATTATAACAAGAGCACTTCCAAACATTCAAAATTCATGAATTCAGCTCTTCACGACCCCTGACAATAAAATGTTAAATACAATAAATGTAGGAGCCTTCATTTTCCTTCTGGCTTTTGAGTCTCTCAGATGAAACCAGCCCATATTTCCAAGCTTTTCTGTATCATCAGGAGAGTTAAAGGCTTTCTATTCCCCCCTCCCAATTTGCCCTCCATTTTCCAAGCTCAAATGCACACGGCAAAGAATAGCCCAGTCAAAAAGTTGCTAAAAATCTTTGTGAACCATCTGCAATCTCTGAGCACTGCAGGAAAACAACCCTATAAAAAAACTGTTGCTACATAAGAGATTAGAAGCTGTGTAAAAATACTCACATCCCAAAGCCAAATACACTAAACTCGCTCTTTGGGCAGAGATATTTTTTGGCATCTCTACTGAAAAGCAGCTTTGCTACACCAAAAAAAGAAAGAGGGAAAAAGGAAACTCATTTCCCTATTGGATTCTTCCCTGCTCATTGGAAAATTATATGAGGATGTGCCTTGCAGGTGTCACAGCGAAAGCTTTGGCAAATTAAACAAACTGCTGGGTTAAAGCAAATTCGTTCTGCAAAAACAGGAACTGCAGTGGTTTCTGTTTCTGTCTCACAAACCCAGAATGAAAGCACAAAAAATATTGTCTCAGAAACCCCAAATGGGAGCACAGCATATTCTTGGATGAGAGCTTGGAAAGGCTGCATCCCACTGAAAGATAGTGAGTGCCACTGGAAGGTGGCATGAGGACACGGAGCTGGCAGGGGGACACATGAAATACCCCAGTTTATTCTTCCTGCTCCAAGCTGGATTTTAATATGAACATAATTTAGGGGGACTGAGGATGAGCTTTAAAACAGGCAGGCTGTTGAATCCTGAGACATTTCCACCCACTGTGTTTTCAGTGCATAAATCAAAGCCTGCCTTTGTTCAGCAGCGGTATTGTAGCAACGTCTAGGAGTTCAGATCAGTGATTGAGTTGTCTCTGAGCCAGCCACCCTGCAGAAAATAGAGCAAAATCCTCTGGAGTGGAAAGTTCGTGTGCCATGTGCCTGCCTCAACAGGCACCATCCAGAGCTGCAGACATGGCTGGAGCCCCCATAATACCAAAACAAAATGGGTCCATCTGCAGCTCGGGTGAGTTAGAGAGCAGTAACATACAGCACACTCGTCAGCACTTTAGAGTGCCGATATGTTATCTGCAGATAAAATCTCTGTGTCTGTGTACAGCACAGAATCACACCAAAATGAGTGCTTTTCTGTAATATATGAAGCAAGACAGCTGGCTTGTAACTGGCTGGTTGGACACCTGGCACTTCTCAGGAAGCATTGCAGAGGCATTGAGGTTTTGCAGAGGAGGCAAAGGGACAGCCTTGCAGTTAGGACAAGGAGTGTTCCACTCTTCCTTCCCAGATAGGAGAAGCTGCCTGGGCAAAATGTGAAGGTGTTTGAGAGAGAAAAGTGAACAAATTGTAAGAAAAGTCAGCATTGCAGTGGGACTGATAGCTGGGATCAGCACTGAAAGGGGAGCATTGCAGGGCGAGTATCTGAGACTGCACTGCAAAGGATGCTGTGGCTCTTCAGGTCCTCCCTTGCTGCTCTGGAAGGTCAGGTTTATCTGGTTTATCTCTGAGGTAAGGATCCCTGCCTACACTGGCCTGCAAAGGTACATGGACACAGCATGTCCTGGCCATGCAGTTGAGCATGGGGTGATTGACAAGGCAGTGTCGTGTTCAGTAGCACCCTGACTGGGGCTGCTATGGAACCTCCACCTTCATCTGAAATCCTCACAGGAAAGATACTATCCTCACCCCCCTCCACTCTTTTGTACCCACTCTCCTTCCATCCTCCCAAGCCTTTCCTCACTATTTTCTATACACCTACATTCCCACATTTTCCTCCTGTCTTCCTTTAACTTTTCATCTATCCATGTTCCAGCCAGAAGAGAGCACCAACCTTTGAGGGGCAGGGGAGCCTTGTGAGAGTGGCTATGCTGGAACTTAGCCACTGGCTGAGTCAAAACACACCATCATGCCCCTGGGTTTACTGAGCATCTCCTGAAGTGTAAGAAGGAGAATAAGAAGTGTAACAAGGAGTGTCTTTCCTGCCCAGGTCAACAGTCTCATTTTTACCCCTGCTGAAAACCATGAACAGCAGAGTATGAGGATGGAATAGAAAATAATGAACCATATAAAGTAGCTGTTTCTTTTTACTCAGTTGTTGTAAACAGAGAAGGGGAGCTCTAATAACACTTTCCTAGAGTTTATGACTACAAGATATCACCAAGGATAAAATCTTGGGAGGCCAGAGTCTACTGATCCCACATAAACAGGGGCAGAAATGATATGTACAGTTACATCCCTATAGGAATAAGGCATGAGACTACTGATTTTTGAGTTGAGAACACACATCCTGTCAGCTGACAGGAGAGCAAAAGTATTCTCTGTGAATGCAGCAAATCCCATTCTCCCCACTGTGAAATAAGTGGTGCTGCCTTCTGGAGGAGCTCCTCTCGGCTGCCCATCGAAGCGAGCCGCCCGAGCGCCCCTCTGGTTGTGCTGGCACAATACCTCCTTGTTCTGACCCCGTCCTGGTCTTCAGAGGAAAACTTTGTCGACAAGTTCTTATTTCTTCAAGCAGATTAATTGCTCCGACTTATCTGTAACATAACCCAGGGACATCTTTCTCTCAGTAGCCTACAAGATGTGTATCTCTGGCTGAACCCAAGATGAAAGCCTTCTGTAAGGCAGAGGGAGCAACAAACTATAGCACAGCCAACAGAAATGAGCTTAGACTTCTGAAATATTTATCAACAGCTAAACAAATGAGTGCAAGAAAGTATTTTCTTTGCAAGGGCAAGTAACCCAGGAAGTATAAGATGAATTATGTGATGGATTATGACAGTTAGCATATTTGTAGGCTCTGTACTTGTAGCTAAGTTAATTGAGGTAGCTGTATGATATGAGCAGCGATCTCAGGAATTAAGCTAATCGTTCAGATGTGACTTCTCTCTCTAACGCTCAGAAATGAGCAGCATAGAAATTATTCTTTTAAGATTTGTGGTATTTTCATCTCTGCTTAGTGCATATAAAAGCAATTATAATGGTGCAAAATAAGCAAAAAGGATGGATAACACTAATTAGATCAGAACTCTGGCGACATTGCTTGGCTCTAAGGAGACTTTGGTGTAGCTGCAGAGCTGAAAGGCTCTTCTTTTCTTTCCTCCTTCCTAAAATTCATCATCATCTTAGACCTGCCAGTGCAACAGCATGTGCTAGCTAGCTCTTGAATGACATGCATTAGAAAAGCTCTAGTGCTAAAAGTCACCCACCCACACCCTCTTGCTGGGAGCAGATCAGTATGCTGGAAGATCTGAGGATGAGCAAAGCATCCTGCAGCCAGCCTTGGCTCTAGTCTGGGCACAGTGCCTCAGCTTTTGGAGACACAGAGGCTCTTCTACTGTGCTCATGGTGTGGGGCTATCATGGACAGCAGTGCTGGGACCAATCCATTTCTCTCTGGGAGTGTGTGCAGCTCATGCAGGCACAGCCATGGGCCCGGAAGGTGGCTGGATGTGGTTAGGTAGTACATCCATGCTGGTCTGGGGACATCAGGTGCTGACAGCCAGCAGGGAGGATAGGGGATATCAGGTGTCTTAGTGCCTTGATGACAAAACTGCATTTCCTTTCTAGGGAAGTGAGTGTGCTGCAAAGAAGGGGTTTCTCAAGTAGCTTGCTTATTAGCAGGGCTCTTGGAGCAGAGCTCTGAGAGACACAGACTGATTCACAAGAGGTGTTCACCTCAATCACTGCTGGGTGACTTTCAGGCATAAGGTGAGTGCATGCACATGGATGGAGGTGGGTGCTGCTCACACTCCTCAAGTGCCACATTTCCAAGCCAAGCTCAGTGTGAAGGCTCAGTGTGGGTCCTAGAAGGACCCTGCCAGCCCTTCCTTGTACAACCTTCTTTATGGTGGTGTTGGGCTGACACTGTCCCAGTGCTGGGGTAGAGTCTCCTGCTGAAAAAAAAGAAGAGTTGGGGTTCCTGATGCATCGCCCTGTCCAGGTGTGGAGATGCAACCCACCCTAAAGCAGCAAAGCAAAGCTGCTTTTCTTTGCACTGGAATTTTCCTGAGCTAGAGATCTTGGTTTGGTTTTATAACTAGGCACGTATCAGTAACCTACATCTCACTAAAGAAATGATTTATCTTCTCTTTTAAAAGGTTTTCTATATTTTTATCCAGGGGCTATAGTAGGCAGATGGGAAACATTGAAAACAGCAAGAAAGAAAAAAGGCAGTTCTGGAAAAGTGCTACAAGAGCTTTCTCTCATCTCAAATCCACTTTTTTTTTTTTTTTTCCTCTCCTCTGCCCTTTTGCTTCTGCACCAAATTGCCTTGACTCCATCTCTCTTCGGTGTATTTCACCAGAAATAAAATCTGTCACAATATTTCCTCTCCAAGTGCCACTGTGTGTTAGGTTTCAGCTCCTGACAGGTGTATGAAATGCCAGCTCCATCAGATGCATGCCAACATGGAAGGTTTAAAATGGCTCTGTGTGCCACGGGACTGCTTCCCCATGCTGGGTGGCTGGAGAGGTGACTTTTCAAAGAAGAGCTGAAAGGTTTTCAAAGGTTCATTTTTAAAAGGAGAGACTGATCCTGAAGGTGATCAGGATGAGTGATGTTTGCAGGAGCCAGGCAGGGAATGCTGCCTGCATCCTGCCTCCACAGGGCAGGGGAAGAGGCCAAAGCTCCTCCTTCAAAAAGCTGTGTCTGCATTCTATTTTCAAATACTTTTATTTATTTTAATCCATTTCTTGGGGGCAAAGTAAAATCTTCTCTCCCTGGCTTTAACCTAAACTTTCAACACAGCATCTCCAGAGCATCAGCTGGCAATGAGGAGCAAAAGCAGGGGAGACGCTGATCCAGTGGAGAGGAGCTGGGCTAAGTTCAGTTTTCTTTGGGTCTTGTTCCCTGCAGCCCTGGCTTCTTTCTGGCATACTTTGCTTTCTGCAGCTACAAAATCTTTTTACTTTGGTGTGAAATGCAATGTGAAAAAGAGTGATTTGTTTTGGTCAGTGTGAACCCACAGAAGCAGTGGTTCTGCTGGGAAGGGTTGCTCTGTAGGTGCCACAATTTATCCATCTTGGCCCCTCTCATTTTCTGTACCAACTCTTCGTCAGACTTCGAATGCTCTTGAGGATTTTTTTTGTTCTAAGCAACAAATTAGCTATAAG
The DNA here is from genome assembly GCA_013399055.1 of Ramphastos sulfuratus. Lineage (NCBI taxonomy): Eukaryota > Metazoa > Chordata > Aves > Piciformes > Ramphastidae > Ramphastos > Ramphastos sulfuratus. The sequence continues at coordinate 83,991 of WBNM01029027.1, read as the reverse complement.
GGCTGCAAAATGTAGGGAGAGGTCTGCAGGGCTGGCCCATAGGTGTTACCTGCCACAGAGGAGTATCATAAATGTCAGTGCCCGTGACAGGGCTGGGCCCTGCTCCCAGCACAGGAAGGTTTGTCCTTGGTTTCAGCCAACCCCAGCCGGCCTGATGCTCCTCGGTTTTAGGGGGCGGTGCGTGTCCAAAACCCATACAGCATCTTCTCCTCACCCTGCCCTTTGGGGCTGTGGTTGCACAGAGCGCAGCTGCGGCAGGCTGGGACAGGGCTGTTTCTCTGGCCACCAGCAGATGGCAGTGAATATGCTGAGTATGGCTGCTTGCTGCTTTCTTTTTTTCTTTCCCCCTCTTTATTTCACTTATACACACTCCCTGAAAGAGAAGGGGTCCTTTGAGGACAGCTGAACTGTAACTCTTTCGCTTCCGTTTCATTTTCCCTTTCTATTGCTCAGAACATCCTTCTCTCGTTCCTCAGCACCAATGCCTTGGGCACCTACCAACTGCTACCTACCTTTCCAATACCGGCAGCTCACCCCTGCAGGTGGGCACAAAGCAGTATGACAGGTGCAGAACAACAGTATTTGGGGGTGAAAGACAAGCAGGGGGTGAGAAGATCGGGAGCAGGCAGGCGGTGCATGTGCAGGCTGCTGCAGAGTCTCTTGGTGTGGGAGTTTTTCTGCCTGTGCTTGCTTCAGGGAAAATACACTTGTGGCAAAACTGAATTGACATTTAGCTTCTAGATTTTATCCACGACATTCTCAGCTGGCCAGAGGATGGCAGGAGACTCATCTCCTTGACTGTATCGAGCTCTCATGCCTTTGGGCCATATAACTCATAGTGCTGTGAGTCTCCCACTAAGGACTGACATTTTCTGCCGCATTGCCTTCATCACAGGGCTTCCCAAAAGGGTACATTAACATAGGTGTCCCACAGATTTTGGGAGGACAGAAGGAGGCAATAGCTCATAAAGGGACAATTTTCTGGGCCTGCCCTATCGGCAACACTCACGGAGCAAAGTCTGTGTTCTCCTTTCCCTTACCATTTTGGAGTGGAGCCTCAGGAGTTTCATGCTTTCTGCACTTGGAGAGGACAGGCAGATGGGGCTGGTCAATGAATTGCAAATAGATTCAAAAGCCACAGCTGANATAAAGAGCCTCTGTGTCCCCATTTCATGTAGTGCTCCGCAAACTTTCTCAGGGACACTTGAAATGCCCCAGTTTTTCATTGCTTCTATCAAAACATTTTTCTAAATAATTACAGAGTGTTAAAAATGGATTGCTGTACCCAGGGGAATTTGCTCTTTGTTTGCCAGGAACAAATAGGCCAAGAGAATGAGTGCTCAGCATCACGAGTGGTGTTTGAAGGAAAGAGCAAAGTCAAAAGCCTGTAGACATCACCAGAGATGCTCTTTTCTTTCAAAGTGAATTTTTATTACACATTGTCAGGGTTGCAGGAGACAGTCCTGCATGTTGTGCTCCTAGGGGTGGAGGATAAGGAGGAATCTCCTTATCTGAGAGTAATGCATGTGCTGCTGTTAACCCAGATGAAGTTTTATTTTTCCTTTTGGAAACCATCTCTACAAAACTGCTCCTTTGCTTCTTAAGATGTTGCTTGGAACAAGCACTGGGTTTTGATTACAACAGTCACCTTCATAGCGCTTTGCACTTCAATGGTATTACTGTGACTCCTCTGAGAATCCCCAAGCCCTCAGCAAACACGAACCTGGAAATGTTCAAAGCATCCTTCTGCCATCAGTATGTCTGCAGATTGTTTTTTACTTTTAGAGTATCCCCCTTGAGTTGCATGTGCCTGAACAATCTGTTTCCTACTGCAACTGTGATGCCAGGTGGCAGGATGGTGAGGGATGGACTCAGTACACCTAGTTTCCCTTAGCAAAAAGGGCAAACTGGTTAAAAACCACCCTCCATGCACTCCCTTCCACACCAAGGAGAGGCGTGGGGTGCATTGATTTCCCTGTGGGTTTGCCAAGCTGAAACTCCTGACCCCCACACATGGGAAGGCTTGCTGGAGGTAGCAACTGGTTGTGGGCTTTACAAGAAATAAGGCAATGCAGGAGCCGTTCAGCAAGACTTAAGAGAAATATCTCTTTAAACAATGTACAAACAGATCCCTCTGGAGTGAGTTTTGCTGTCCCCCATTTTCTTCCCAGCTTGGCTACAGTCATGCCCCAGGCAGTAAGAATCTGCAAGGCAATCTCCTCAGCTGGAAGTCCACGTATCTCCTTAATGGTTTCCCTCTCTTCCCAAAGGCACTCCTCCCTGGCCTCTCCTGAGGAGAGTTTGTCTGAGTGTCCCCTGTGGGGCTGGTAGGGTGATGCACCTCCCTCTTGAAGGCACCACAGCCAGCTCCGTGCCCAGCTTTCATCTGTTCCTTATCTGAAGCCCACAGCAAGGACTATTTGCAAGGACTATCTGCTCTCCAGACCAAGGCTCTGAGGTCAAATGTACACACTATATGTAATGAGAAACAAGACAGCTTTCAGCCAGGTATATGAATTTGTAAGGGAACTGCTTTCAGACCCCAAAGCTGCTCATACCATGAACAAAAGCCAAGTCAGACCTGCCTGTATGTGTTGTCCTCAGTGGAGAGCAAGGCAGATCTCTCCTGTACTCCAGCCCTCCACTCCAGAGCATGTATTTCTTCTATGAATTTTATTTCTGGATGTCTTACATTCAGGTTAAAGGGCTTCTGAAACCTCTGTGCACACATTAATCTGTATGTAGTGTGTGTGTGTACCACATACAGGGACTCCAGGGACGAGTGCTTTCCACCATTTCCATCAAACCTCTCTCTCCTAGTCTCTCCGGTTGTTTGTTACTTCCACTTGCTGCCTCGTCTTAAATTAAACCATAAGCCCATCCTCACAGGAGATGCCTTTTATTGTGGGTTGTTGGGAGGGGTTTTGCAGAGAAACTAGAGCAGCAGATAGAGCTCTCCAGGCACTACTGAAATAATAATGAAGTAGTTTCACCAAGGTGGGACTGGAGAGCATTGTCGGCCGGGTCTGAATTCTGCTTGTCCCTGAAAATTGCTTAGGTAATAAGATAGCTGCTTTAAAATTGCTGGGGGTATCCCACAGGATTCTGCTCTGACTCTGATTTCCATTTGCAGCACATGTTCTGCCATTTGGCCAGCACCATCCGCCCGCGTGAGCTAATTTAAGGTTGCTAAACAGATGACACAGAACATACATCTTTTATATTTGATCTCTGCACTGGTGAGTTATCTGACTGATGGTTAATCTCAACCTGTAATAGGATTTGCCTACACTCCTCCAAGAGTGAGATATTGGTCTTCTATAGAACAGCAGCTCAGGGGAAAGAGTGCCTGGGGGGAATCTGAGACAGTTAATTTGTATTTTTTTGGCTTCTTGTTGTCATAGTTTGGAGCCAGTGATGTGTGCCCCTGTGGAGAACAACAGGGTCATCAACCCCAGGATCTTGGCTGTTGGAGGGGACAGCAGCTGCCAGCCCCAAGCCATCCCTGCATGTCAGCAAGGTGATGAGCTGGCTGGCTGCTATTGGCATGGAGCTGTTTGGGCTCAGCACCTAGCTAGGTTGGTGGGTGCCCTGCACCCGTCCTGAGCATGAGCCTGAGCTCACAGCTGGCCAGCGCTGGACATCACTTCCTGCCTTCATTTGCACACATCAGAGTGTCGACCTGCACACTGTGTCTAGTCTGGGGAGTTGTTTAGAGCCTGCAGCCACTTCATCAAGGACAGTTTTGAACAGTGTAGTGCTGTGCCAGCATGACATCTGAGATTTGTTGCTCTTTCCTTCTGCAGATCAGCAACTAACTTCAGATATGTTAGACAAGAGCTAGATGGTGCCAGTAGCAGAGCCACGAGGTCTGTGTCCCATTCCACCTCTCCCGAAGTGCTCCTTGTTTGGGTCAAAGGGTAGGGTGCCAGGCGTGGTTGGGCTTAGGTTCTGACTCTTTGTCATGGAAGTTCCCCAGGGCTGGATGCCTGTTGTACATTAACTAACCTGTACTGTGGAAGGAAGGTCACGTATGCAACCCGGAGAACAAAAAAAGCCAAACACCAAAAAACCACTGAGTCATCCGTACTGTGTGTTTCAGACCTCAGCTGACCCAGTTTTCCCTGGAACTGTGTTTCTGCACCCGGCAGGATCACCCTGCAGGGCGAAACGCTGGAACAAGCGATGCCATTGTGCTGCGTGCTGGACATTTACTAGCAAGATCCACGTTAGGAGGCCTGGGTCTGGCTGACATCTGATCCCGTCTGAATAGACAGACAGGGCAGTCGATCTCAGACGCAGCGCCGCGCTGTTTGGGTTGGCTTTGGTGTACTGTGACATTCAAGATTCCTTTACAGGCAACTGTGCTGAGTAGGAAAATCAACGTGAAATGCTTCCTACTGGAGTCACCATCTGGCCAATATTCATCTTGTTTGGTGAAATACCAAGATACCCACGGAACGCAGGTGTTAACGCGGATCATAAGGCACAAGTGACCGCAGTAATAAACCAACATGCAATGAAATGTAATTAACGCACCTGGTGCTTGGGTTTGAAAAGAATTTCAGTGCCTTTTTATTTTCCCTGCACGCTGATGTGCATTTTAATAGGTGGAAGTTCAGCCATCGCTTTGCAACCGAACCTTTAATCATATTAAGTCCCTTCAAAAGTGGACTATAATGTTTGCCAGTAAATAGTATTTCACAATTTCATCGAGAGAGGAAGAAAAAAATGGGAGCACCCATGCAACTCTATGTTGCTTAGAAGCATTTTTGTGGTATGAAAGAGACTATTGCATGGTCTCTGTCAGTCTGGTTCTGCTGCTGGTAGAGGTTTGTTTTCAATCGTGTAATCCTTGTTCATGTGTTCCGAGCACTTCTAAACCAGCTGGAACGAGTGAAAAGATCCCAGGCAAGAAAATAAATGATTAAGCTTTCTATCAGTGGATTTCACAGTGTGCTTTTCATCTCACCTCTGACCTGCAGCAGTAACAAATGCATTTCTGTAAGGTTAAAAACCCCCAGGACAACATTTGTTCCCAGCAGACCAGAGAGAACAACCCAACACGGAAAATGTAGACATTTTGTGTCTGTGGGTTCCGGAAAATCACATCCTTTGTGAATGTCCTTTCAGAGCAGAGATCTCAGCAAATCTCGTTAGTCAGCTGGCCAAGCCCAAGCAGACAGGTCACGTGCAGGGGAAAGGGAGAGGTCAAAAAGTCAAAGCAAGGGTCATGGGTAATTTTTATTTTTGCATGGGTATTTCTCAAGGGTGGTCTGGAGGGTGTGAAGGGCATAAATCTACGTGGGGACACTCGTGTGCTGACCGAGGGGGACAATCCCATCAAGTGACTTCCCACTCTGGTGCAATTCAGAGCATGTTTATCTCCCCAGAGAGATGGCTGCTGCTGACACTTGCATTGTTCAATCCCTTTCCTGAGCCAACACTGGTGCAGATCACTCTGTGTTTTGCCACCAGTAGTCAGTGCTAAGCTACCATAATTGAGCTACCAAAGAGTCAGGAACACGGGCAAGGGGCAACCACCTCCACCCAGGCATGGAGTGGCTACTCCACCACCCTCATTGACACTGACTGTGTTCTCCCTTTCAGTGATGGAACATCCCAACAAAGCAGGCTCTGGCTCACAGTCAGTGAGGACAGGCTGCTGAGGGTCACTGCCAAGTGACAAAATACCCTGTGCTGTGTGGCTGGGGGTGATCAAGGACCTCTGCAGTGCCCCATCTTCCACAAGCAAGGGGAAACCAGGAGAGGGAGAGTCCGTGCTGCTGTATTTTAATATGTTCAGACACAGACAAATTCAGGAATGCTTGCTGACTCCAGCTTCTCTTGCCACCCTCTCTGCAACACTGCATTCTTTGGCAAGCCCTGGAGGAGGACACAGCCAGTAGTGGGGTGCCAGCATGGGGAGTGCCAAGAAGTGAGGTTGTCCACCAGGCTGAGTAGGGCTAACAGCAATCTCTCCTCTTGTCCCTGCCTGACCCAGTGTCCCTACAATCCCTTCAAGGACCTGGCTTGATTTTGGGAGAGATATTACTTAAGGTCATACTCAATGCTTCCTGACCTCTCTTACAAGTGCTGTATCCTGCTAACAGGTGTCCTCACACACCTGATTTTATTCTTAAATTAGTAACCTTGTAGTAGAGTACCAAGAGTAGAGAAGACACATGTGGCCCTCAGAGCAAACCTTTGCTGAGGACTGGGCACTGAGGGCAGTGCTATCCAGGCTCCCCTGAGCCCCAGCACTCGTAATGACTAAGACAAAATCACCAATCTAATTTTTTACTTCTTGACCTAAGCCAACTTTCGAACCCAGGCCCACAGGGGTGAAAGGTTAATGTATTAAGCTGTCTGCTCCTCAATTAATCCCTAAATCCTGGGCAGATTTGCATACTATTGGAAGATTTTAAATTGCACCTGATTTACGAGATGCTTGTTTTAAGTTCAGATTGCCTTTACAGATGGTCACCATACAGGGCAATAAGGATAATGATTGTACAGATTTATTGTCAGGATGGAAATTTTAATTTCCAAAATAATGTACACCTGTCTGTCCTGATGTTGTGGCCAGGCTGAGCATCTGAAATGTTAAACCTCAAGATCCCTTTATTTTTTAATGTGCCTCAGAGAAGCAATCAGTAGCCTTGAGCATAGGCTACAAGCTTGACAAACTGAGTTAAAATCCTTCTGCTGATGTAGAAATGCAAACAGCTTGTTGCAAATAAAGCAATGCACCTTTTGCTGCATCAAACACTTTTTTCCCCCCCTCCCAGATAATACTGTATATTATAGAAGTTTAGGAGGAAGCTTGTGGTCTTTAAAGGAAGAGCCACAAGGGTGTGTGGAGGGATGTTCTAAGCTGCAGGGGTAGGCAAGCTAAGTCTATTAGCAAGTGGACATTCTGTGTTGATTAGAAAGGAAACCTGAAGCCTCAGGTACAGAGATTTCTTTTTAATTGCATTTTAGTACATGAAAGAGCTGCCTGGTACCCTGAGAAGCCCCCTGAAGCCTCCACGTCTGTCAGGCAGGGACATAAATAACAGTCAGGCCCAATAGTCTGGGAAAAGTCACAGTGCCATCACCACAGACACTGGAAAACAGGCCAGGAAAGCTCTTCTCATCCAGGGTAAGTGATCAATCTGCTCAGCCAACAGAAGGGGCTAGGCTGTAGGCTGAAGGTGACAGCCCAGTCAATGAAGTGAACTCCTGCACTCCATGTTAGCCCACAAAGAAGAAAGAGGACCACCTGTCAATGAAAAGCTTAGGCTTGAAGGGTTCTTATGGGTGGAAAACCACTTCCCTGGCTGTCAGACAATGGACATGAGTCATGCCCAGCACTCCTGAGTCATGATTGCTTGCTAGGCTGAGCCTCCCCAGGTATTGCAAGCTCAATATCAACCAGAGGGAGCCATTATCAGTGGCTTCCATGTGTGTTTCAACCAGCAATGCAGAAGGGCAGAGTCTGTCTGCAGCCCCCAGACCTTGGCTCCTCAGAGCAGCTGCACGCCAGTCCCAAAAGATGCAGGACAAACATTGCTGCCTTTGCAACCATCTATTGGCTCAGTCAGTACCACTGCTGTTCAGAAAGTGTAATGCCTAGAAAGGCCTTTCATCCATCACGCTCTGAAGAACAAAGCATTCCTTTCTATGTCTCAGCAGACCCAGTCCTTTACGCAGGAATATTGTAACACAGGCATTTGGAAGGGAGAGGAGCAGGAAGGAGAAATTGCCAGTAGCCCAGCACCATCAATTGCTGTCAGCTCTGCTCTGGGAATAGCGTGTAGCTGTTAATTGCTGCTGCAGATCCAGCAGATGGTATGTAAGACATTGCATTTAATGGAGCCCCTCAAAAAGTGGCATCTGCTTGTTTAATTTCTTGGCAACCGAACAGCAGATTTAAAAAACAAACAAACCGAATTGGACGTTCAGCTATGGACACCCCACACCCTCACCCTCCCCCCCCCAACAGATTATAAATGTTTTAAGATAAATAGGTCAAATGAAGGAAAATATCAATTGACACATTTGAGAAGCCAAACTTTTAGATACTGCCTCTTTTAAAGATGAGATTTTCAACATACGGCAGCACAGCTCCTTAAAGAGGGAGTTAAAGGAAACGTTGACACTGTCTTTCTGACTATGAATTTGTCTGTTTGCAGAACTGATACAAACACCAACTTGGGAACTCATCCATTCTGCCTTTCTCTCTCACACACATACCCTGAGGTTAAAATGGCATCTCTAGGTCTAGGCACTTTAACCATGTGCATCTCCCACATTTAGAACACAGCAATGGGAAACAAGGCAGCAAGCATCAGCAGTTCCTCTCTTCAACAGCTGGGACAAGCAACTCGGTGGAGCTATTGCTGCCATAGCTCCAGTATTAACACCATTCCCCATGTTTCTGGAAATATATTGTAGCAGAAATTGCTATCACAGAATGTGCCATGGATCCAGCCATAGCAAGGTACCATATTGCCTCTAGGAATGGATGCTTTGCACAGGAGTGCAAAAGGCCTCCTGATCTTTACTGTATATTTAATGATGCATCATGGAAAGCCCTTCCCAGCCCCGGTTGGTGAGCACATGGCCTCCCAGAGCATGAAAGTGAGTAACTACAAATATCCCCTCCCTGTGTACTGATTTTGGGAGACCTGCACCATTTGTCAGATTTTAGGTACCCTTTGTATTTTCCCTGTTTTGGTGCAGAGTTAGAATAGGATGCCCAAGCTGCAAAGCAGCCCACGTGGCCTCTCTCTTTCCAGCGGATGATCCAGAAGGGCACTGCTGCTCATTTTTTCCTACCAGCTAACTCCCATGTTCTTTGCTGCAGGCTAGACAGAGTCTGCCTGTCTGTGCCAGAAAGTTTTTCCCTTGGACTTTTTGCTGGATCACAGCTGCTATGAGGCTGTGCCACCCGGGCGCGTGTTCGCTTGGCTGCGCTGGGACCGCGCGTTGGCAGGAGCAGTGGGCAGCAGCCCACAGCTGCTGACATTGCTGCATTGCTCAAGTGTGTCCACTCTGGCTTGTTTTGCTGACGGCTGTGTGTTGGCTGAAGTTACCATGTGGTGTTCTTCAGAGGCTGATTTTGTTTCAGGCAGTAGAGATGCAAATGTGTCCCCCCACCCCCGACATCAGGTCTGGGCATAGATGTGCACAAATCTATGCGCTCCTCAGAAGAGCTTTCTCAGGCAAGTGGCAGTTGTCTTTGACTGCAATTTCTCCAGGTGAAAAAGCCCACTGAAAAGATTTAGTACAATCCATGTGGCTCTGTACTGTTAATGAGGGCTCACCATGGCATGAGTGAGGGTGTGAGTGTCTCCTCCCAAAGTTTTCTTGAGAGGGAGAATGTGTTACACCCCCGCCCTGAGCCCCTACTCTGACACCTACCTGCACTCACAGTCCCCTCCTCAGCCAGATCCCAACCCTCCTTGCCCAGATGCTTGTTTGCTCTATTCAATATGCACCTGAATGAGGAAGTAAAAGGGGACTAGCAGTGTCATAAGCCAACTGTTAATATTTTACCCTGGTGATTGCATTCTTCAGGCAGACTTGTAGCTAAATATAGCCATGGGCTGTAATCTAACCAATAACTCTTTATTGAGGATACTTCAGACATACCTTTTCACTTTCCTTTTTCTTCTCCCAAACAATTCAAGGCATGGCTCTGCAAACATTGCAGCTGGTAAAATAAAGAAGGGCTGAGTTATTCACATGGTATATACACCTTGACAATGTCTACTCCTCTATGATGGAGTAAAACTTGTTTCCCCGCCTGTGAATAGGGAATAGGAATGTGCAGATAATAGTAACATCCTGTTTTTTTCCCCTCACTCACAGAGATAACAACAAGAGCTATCCAGTCTTACTATCACAATTTCAGCACCATTTATTTTCACATCAACAGAAGCCTAAGACTGCTAAAAAATGCAACAGTAGTCTTATTCCAGATGAGGTTTTTATTTTTTTTTCTGATTAAAATTTCAATCAGGCAAATGGAAGATTAAATGCCTGTGTGATAGGACATTACATAATGTTTGAGTTGTTTTCCTGGCTTACTAGAACCTGTATAAACCTGTTATTTTTAAAGAGTTTTTGCTAAAAACTATGCTAGGCAAACACTCTCCCATACACTGACACTTGATTTCACAAATGAGGTCAGTACCATCTTGATCAAACAGAGCCACTCCTCTGACAAGAAAAGCATCCTGTAGTGAATCAGACCCAGTTCTATTGAAACTAAAATAAGCATAAAAAGGACTCAAAAGAGATCATTTAAATGCCTCTCATGGCTCTCACCACATATCACATGCCTGGCCTATAAAAGGTTAGACTGGAAAAATCTACTACTCTACTTACCTTGCTGAAGGAAAGAAAATCCCACCTCCGTAACATTATTAAAAGATAAGGAAATGTTCCTCCTAAATAAGGGCAAGATATAAGTATTTATGACATGTGCTTTAGCAGCCACAGTGGTGGTGGTTTGAGGGTTGAGCCTGATGACCTTGGAAGGGTTTGCCAGCCAAAACAATTCTATGACAACTCAATACTACTCACCCATGAGCTTCCAGATCCACTGAGTACTTAAGTTCAACATGAGTGATCAGAAAGAAGCAGCTAAACATAAGAGGAGCTCAGCCTAAGTGAGAAGGTCCAGCCAGCACCCATTGGTAAGCAATGATTAAGTCTCTGTNAAGAGGAAAATGGGGGAAAAGGAATGAGATGAAGAGAAAAGAAGGAATATGGGGGAAAATATGAGATGGAGAAGAAAGGAGGGAGGTGGGGGAGAAGTAGGATGAAAAAAATAAAAAAAAAAAAAACAAACAAACAAAAAACCATGACCCTGCTTTGGCAGGAGAGTTGGACTAGATGACATTTTGAGGTCCCTTCTAGCCCTTAACATTCTGTGATTCTGTGACATTTCTGCTAAGAAGCTGCAAAAAGCAGATGAGGACTATTATCTACAGAGAGCCTGTGCCAGGGCGAGGCACATAACCCAGTTGTCTCCTGTAAAGCTTTTAACCACCCCAAGGCATCCAGCACAGGGAACCAGGATGGGCAGCTTCACCTCTGCCTTTGAGTGCCATCTTTCCTCCTGGCTGCTTTCATGATTGCAGCAAAATGTTAACTACTGCAAATCCTCCCAACACTTGTTACTTTCCATAGCTCTCCTGCATAAAGGATTCAGCCATTGGGACCTGGATTGCTTAGAAAATAGCAACAGTGAGTATTTAAGGAACATGTCAGCCACTTCATCTCTGCTCTGCAGTGCTGCTTTCCAGCGTGACTGATGAACCTTGCTGTTTAAATGCAGCTCCTCACAGGCAAGTACTTTGTGGAGTGCGAATGACAGAATTTCCAGTACCAAATATAACCTGTGCCATCACCAGGGAGATGGGAACAGGTAGGCAACTTTGCTTGACAAACTGTCTAAGATCTGCATGTTCCCAGACAGAGTTCCTTCTCTTTTCTATGTCAGCTTCAGCAGACTTGTCTTCTAATTTCTCCCTGAAGATGTCCTCCACAGCATTTGTGCCTTTCCCATGCTGGCAACTGTCCCTTTATAGAAGTCTCTGCTCTCATTCACAGAAGTTGGCTGGGTAGAGAGGTCCTGTTTCCTGTTTTAGGGCACTTGCCTGGTTTAATGATGTTGGTGAGACTTGTTCTTTTGTCCAGAATAAGACATCATCGCTTTATGTTTTTTTATTTTGGTTATCCTGCATTATAACCCAAAGCGAGCCCCAAGCCCTTCTATCATTCTTGGTAACATTTTTAGTATCTGGTCAGTCATTGCTGTGTGTCTGCTGGTTCTTTTCTTTTACAGACTGAGTATTCTTGATATTTCATTCTTCTGAAGATTAAATAAATATCTTACTGCATTTGCTATGTGTCATTTTCTTTTAAAGACTATTTTTTTTTTGTATCACTGAGATTATTTTCTCCTATGACTTCTCACATACTTCTCTGCTTTTGATGTGCTCCTTACAGGAAAACCACAGCATGGTGCAGCAGGGCAAGAGCAAAGAACAGCATCACAGTTCTCCCTAAGGAGGGCAAGGCTGTGCCACAATGGAGCAAGCTGCTGAGCTCCAGGGCTGGCTACTGGTGGCAGCATCACTCAGAGATGTTTTCAGACAAAAGTGGTGTGCTTCCTAAAAGATTCAGCCTCACCTGCACCTCAGCAGCTTTGGGGGTCTGTGGCTGCAGTGGGAAGGATGTAGCAAAGAATCTGAAGCCAGAGGTAAGGCTGCAAATGTCACACATGATGGCAGAGATCACTGGTATGTAATTAGCAACAGCAAGGAGAAAAAGTTCATAAAATGTTGTGCAAGTGTGTCTGTGTTTTGAGGAAGAACAGCATGAACTGGACAAGATGACCTCTGAGGGTCCCTTCCAACTCAATGCAACATGTGAATCTTCCAACAGGATTAATGTTTCTGTACACAGAGAGCCTCAGACCCCTTGAAATCAATATCCTCAAAGCTCTTTGCCACCTCTGAAGTCTAAGTCCTCAAACTGGTTTGATGTAGTTTGTCAGAGAGTGGAAAACCCAGTCAATCAGAGAAAACCCAGGCCCCTGAGCCCACTATTTGGAGTAGTTTGTCAGCAGTCCACACAAGCACTACTGACATGAGGCTCTGCAGTCTCCACACTTGCAATCTTTTTTAAAAGTATGTTTTTATGGCACTCAAAATAAGGAGGAGTTAGTATATGAAAAAGCAAAGTATTGCACGCCCCAAAAGATAGCAGAAGTTTATTACGCTACAAAGACTTTCAGCCTGTGCGAATGCTTATTTTATCTGAAGGCAGCAGCATAGTTATTAGTCATTCTGAAGGATTGCATTTCCCCCTCATCCACACAATCTGCATCATAAAAGAATATACTGAAGAGCAATGCACTTTGCTGGTAAAACACTGACTTGCCAGTCAGAGAACAGAGTCAGTTTCTGGGCCTGACTTTGACCTGTTGAGTTGGCCCAGGATGGTCACTTTGCCTTGGAGCGGCTCAGCACCTCAGACTAACCACTCGTAACAAATGAATGTCCAATCAATATCAGTTTCAATAAATATCAATACATCCAGCAACATCCTATCAATATTTTAATATTTCTCAGTCTTTCAGTAGCATCTCCCAAGTTTGAAAGTGTTGGGTTCCATCCTTTTGATGATGTTTATAGAAGAAGGGGAAGTCCCCAGGCTGTGGATATTGATGTGCTTTGGTGTTCGCACAGTGACAGCAAATTATAGCAGTTAAAAGCTGCCACTCTCAAACTCTGGCATTACCATACCTTTGTCAGTTTTCTTCTGAGTGAATGTGCTGGTTTGAGGCTAATTGGAATATTTTAATGGAAAAAAAATAGATTATAGGCTGTGAAAAGCAAACAATGGTGATGTCTGCTTCACTCATAGGCTTGCTGAGATGTATAAAAACATGGGCGCAAACATAGACAAGAGAGAGTCTTTTTCTGTTGGAGTTGCTGTGTCTTCTCCCTGGGTTTTGTGGCTGTGTAACTCAACTCATCATTCTGCTTCTAACTCCCCTTGTTGATCCTCCCAACTCACCTTGCATGTAAGGCAGATCCTGGGGTAAGGCAGAGTGGTGGAAAGAAGGTGGAAGGGCGGTTGGGAGCCCCTCCTGGGGACTCTGATTTCTGGGGAGGATATTGTGTTTCTGTATTACCTCTAACTTATATATTTTTCTGTATATAGCTGTAAATATTGTAAATATCTGCTTGTATATTGTGCTAAGCTGTGAATATAAAGCTTCATTCCTTAACTTCCAGCCCAGCTGAGTCTAGTCTGGGTGATTTTCATAGAGTAGGGGGGCAGGTAACTCTCAAACCATCACAGTGAAGAAGGGTAGAGTCCACTCGCAGCAGTGGTAGCTCCTGTCCAGTCCAGTTGGCTGGCTGTGGATTTCTCTTCAGCAGCAATGGCTAGGAAGGAAACAGCACACAGCATGCTTGAAAACAGACTAAATACATTTTGAATTTGTTCAGTTTGTTTAAAACTTGTTCAAAGTCTATTTGGTTACATGCTTGAACAAAGATCACATTCTGCACCACTGCTCTCTCCTTCCTGTCTTTTAAGCATTGTGTCCTGCTGCTGTGGTGATCTCTGGGAGCCTGGAGATCACAGAACAGTAGAATAGGATCACAGGATNTCTTGTAGTGAGTGGCCCAAAACTGAACCTACTGTTCAAGATGTGGCCTCACTAGTGGGATGAATGTGGCTGAGCAATGATGATGTGACTGTCCTTTTCCCAGAAGTGATGGGATGGTCTCTAGACCTGCCTGTATTCCTCAAGAAGTCTGCAAGCCTCTGCCACAAACTGCCTGTGAAGGAAGAAGAGTAGTCTAGTGCTGCCATGGCTCCTTGGGCAGAGGGGCTGTGCTGGGAGCTCTGTGTGCCCTTCTGCAGAGAGTAGGTGAAGCTGCTGACTGATAAATGTCCCCACTGGGAGTAAACCTTCATTCTGATTTTTTTTTTTCCCCTGAGCCTCAGAATGTTGATCCTTGGTCACTTTTGCATGCTATTCATTTCTTGGGACCGTACATGTGATTCATTTTTGGTACAGCCAGACCAAACCTGTGCTCCTCTCTACAGCAGAAAATGAAGCCCTTCTTGACCTTGACATGAAGGGCTAAAAAAGGACTGTGGCAGCTTGCTTAAGTAGGGTGGGGCTGGTACCAGTAAATAGTTGAATTCCCTTGGAGGTCAAGGGAATGAATAGAGCACAGAGAATGAAAAATCTCACTGGGCAACTGTGTAAGGATCACCTCTGGTTTAGCCATGTGTCCACGAAGCCTTGCTCCACTGAAGTAATGCTCCAGGACTTCTGCAGGCGTTGAGCAGAGATTTGTGTTTTACCGAGATAAAGCAGGATGTCATCTGTGAAAAGAGCAATTTATGTCCTTTGTCATGGATTGTGATGCCCTGAATCTCTGGAGATTTTCTGAGAGCTATTGCTAGCGGTTCAGTGGACAGAGCAATCAGAGGAGGTGACAAAGGACACACTCGCCTTCTGCCTCTCTAAGGAAAAAGTCATTCACATAAAGGAGTCTCCCAGAGTCATTCAAATAAATGAATGCACACCCTCCAGCTTTCTGCGGGCTTAATGAACCTTATTCACCAGAAGCAGAGCCTTGCTGTCAAGCTTCTCTCTTCGAAGGGAGAAGGAGAATGTTGAAGGAGGTTGGTCCATCAGATTTGTTTCCTCTGAAGGACTGGAAAGTCAATTTTCTGCCCTTGTCTGGGACTGTGGCAGCCACACGCTCCTGGAAGTGCAGCGACCTACTTGCTCTGCTGGCTCAGGCTTTCCTTTTCTTCCTGGGATTCTGCTCCGATTTCAAACAAACATTTGCTTCTCTGCTGAAAAATGGGCTTCATGCAGTCCTGAGGCACTCGTGACTTTAGGAGAGCCTTTGTGCTTCTTCCTTACCATCTCTACCTTACATTTTATATGAAGGTAACAATTTTCTGCATGAAATTTCAAGAGCTGGAAAGTTCCAGAAGTGTCTAAACCATTATGTGCATATGAAGCCATATCCCACAGTCCTGGCTGGGTTGGTATTTTATCCCTAGGATAAGAGAGAGGGAAGCAGAGCAGCTACTGAGCTTCAGGCAGCGAGTCACTCCAAGCCTTTGATGTAGAGCCCCTCGCCTGTCTGTGCTGCCATGTGCTCACATCACTCTCCCTAAGCCTGGGAAATGAAAAGGAAAATGTTACATTTGGTAATATTTATTACAATCATTCCTCAAGAGCTGAGAGGGAAGCTACCATTTCTCTCAAGAAGCGTGGCCTTTTCAGAGTCAGCTGGGATCATCCATTTGTGTGAAAAATAGAAATCTTAGGCAGATAAAGTAGGGGAAAACTTTACAATGAGGCATAGATTGTCCGGCTGAGATGATGACTGAGGGCCTTGGAGTTTGAAGAAATGCCAATTCATCAGAGTTTTGTCTCTCTTTTTTAATTCCCAAGCTCTTCATTCTGGGGATTTCATGGAAATAATTGAGTTTTCTACCACTGGACCCAGAGTCTGATACGTGCATGACTTAAGAGTTTATTAAATATCTCGCTCTTTAAAATCCAGATAATTTCATCCTATAAAATTCTGTGCAGCAAGTAATTTAAATTGGTCCCCTATTTACAGCAGACAAAACTGCTCCCTACCATCTGCTTTGCAGTTTTAATAGAAGAAGTGTTAACTGCGTGTTGCATGAAATTCATTGCGACTGGGTTAATTAAATGGCTGTGCTTCACTTCCTGCACTCTGGTAATAAGATGACAACCTCATCTGAATTTATTAACCCTTGCCACTTTCAGTACTGTTATCACCCATTCGAGCCCCCTTTGGTCAACAAAAAACGAAATAAATCACAATAAGAGGAGACACGACCATATTGCCTAACAAAATAGATATTGATTAGCATCTTCTGTAGCAAATGTGTCAGTCCAGTCTGATTTTTTTTTCTGCAAAGGTCATTGAAATCTGTCGCAGGATTAGTAATGGAAGTAAATGATGATGTAGTAGGTTATTGGAGAACATCCCAAATCCAATCTTTGCCACTGAACAGCCCCCGCTGTGGGAAGCTGGAGAGGCCTTTGAAGTCTACTGCTTTCTATTCTAGAAAGCAGACATCAAATCCCTTCTCCAGCCAAGGCCCTCACAGAGGGCTGAAAGCCAAACCACTGAGTCTCAGTCAGAGGCACTTCTGTCCCCTCCAAAGAGGGAGCAGAGGGTAAATTGCTCCATCTGCATCCATGCCCCAGGCGACCCGGCGCTGGTTCAAGCCTTAGTGACAGCAGTCGCAAAGACACTTCTTAGCTATGGCCATGGCAATGGAAGCTATCCACAGATGGGACTGGGCTGGTGCACCATGAGGAGGGACCTGACAGAGGCATCTTCAGGTGCCAGTTCCTGGAGTCAGCCTCTTTACCACTTCCACTCTTCGGATACTTAGAAAAGCTGTCTTTAGGCAAGTGCACACAAAGCACTTTTGTTGGTTCTGCTGAGATTTGCTGGGGGGGAGCAACACTGTGCATCAAAGCTGGAGTCATTCACCTCCCTCTTGCCCTTCAGATACAGGCAGTGAAGACTTTCTTGGATACCAGCACCATTGACCCTTCAGACTTCCCTGCCTTCCAGCCATCCCCACTGATCCCATGGTTGTACCATGACTGTAGATTTTCCTCTCTGCCATATAACCTGGCTACCACTTCTGGAAACAGCAAATCTGTCATGTTCAGGCCCCCAGGTCTAAGCTGGCTCCAGACACTGTCTTTGAGGGTGGTTTTATGTGGTCTAGTGGGGAAAGTCATGTGGCTACCTCTTTCTATGCTTCAAAGTGGTGGGCTGTGATCCAGCTCCAGTTCAGAAGTTCAGCTACACCAAACTGGTTCAACCTGTCTGCGTGTTATCACGCTGGCACTGGCTTTGCCTTCCAGGGATGTAGAGATCACTTGTTTTTTCAGTACAACAGGAAAGATTTATTTATACAGAGAGTGTTGTAGATAGCAGAGTCATAAAATACATCAGAATTTGTAACTGCATGCACAAGAAAAAGGCAGTCAAGAGGCTGTGAAGCTTCTCCCCTTCTGCTCCCTACACCCAGCTTTATGCCCTAGCCACAAAGCAAAGCAGCAGAACCAAAGCAACTTGCCCCATATGGTCTCACCTGTAGTGGGATTCAGAAGGTCATTGAGTTGGCTGGTTCATGTCCCAGATGCTTTATGTCTGAACCCAACACCAGTGGGCAGTGCAAACAGATTTACCAAAAGGTCCCTACCCCTGCCGAGGCTGGAGTGCACCCAGTTCCCTGCAGACTGCAGAAGGAGCTACAGCAAAGCTGAGGGGGACAGAGGGCAGGCTAGATGGTACAGCAGGACTTTAATGTAACTCTTACTGCAGACATGATCTACCTGTGACTGGGAACAGAGGCGACAGACTGTCAGACTTCCAGCCATTTATTTTGTCTGATTATTCTTACCATTGAATATTACATTATTTGAAACCAGTGAATGACAGCCTGGTTATCAATCTTTGCCTTTCAGTATTCATTTAGACTCCAATTTTTACCAAGATACCTTTAGAGACATGAAGTTGCCTGGAAGAATTATTACAATGTTTGATTTTGAATTCTGCTTAAAGAAACTCTAACCTTGTATAAAGAATAACAATTAAGGCAAGCACTCTTTGCGTGTTTTTAAAGAACTTGGTATAAAGCTGCTCTAGTTCCCAGAACCACTTTTCCCTTACGGCTCTTCTCTTAGGATGATTTCTCTTTAAAGAGAACAGCTTTCCACACCACCCTCCCTTTGCTCACTGTACTTGTTACGTGGATCCCTCTAGGTGGATCCCTGCTTGCTGCTCAGTCCAGTTGGCAACTTTCATAGTTTGCAGAGCAAACTCTGCCTGGTTCTGCCACGCCTCTTCAGAACCCCTTTTGCAGCCTCTGTGGCCAGCAGGCTTCCTGCTGGTGGCAGCCTTCTCGTTCAACAGCACCTTCAGTTGTTTGAAGGAAAACCTGATCTTATGTTGAACACAAGATGGAGAAGTTTAGTACCTGTGTCCGGAAAAAAAAACTATAGCCTTAATTCTGGAATGGCCACAGCTTCTTCAGAACAGCCCTTCACAATGAAAAAGGTAATTCAGCAGCTGCAGCTCTGTACCAGAATTAAGTGCTGATGAAAGTGATGGCATATAAAAGCCCCACCACTGACAATAAAACAAGCCAGAGCAATTACTGACACTGTTGTTTGCTTTAGTGTGTTCTTCCTGTGGAAAATAAATCTTTAACTCTTCTGACACCACCAAAAATAGAAAGCCAGGCAATTGCCATTCATGTCTACCACGTATGGTACTGCTCTCCCTGTCCTCTCACAGCTGAGGTGCTGTGATGGATTTAGAGCTCCCCAGTGCTAATTTAGGAACACCGCATACAGGCATGGTTAATATGATGTTTAATGTAT